>JAOYND010186606.1:0-17144 GCA_025802135.1 Lagerstroemia fauriei
TAAAAAAATGACAGATTTTATTGTTAAAATTGTAGATAAGAAGTGACAGAGTGAAATAAGAGTATTTAAACAGTTAATGGAAGATTTTTCCTATTAGGATCGTAGGTATGGAGTGAGAGAAAAATGACTGAAATTATTGTTTTGCCCTTAATCTGAAATCATATGCATGTCATAAATTTTAATATGTAAATTAGGTTAAGGGTAAATATGGAAAACGAAAAAGACACCAAACCTCTCAAATGTTTGCATATAAGTATAGAAAATATAATTTTTATTTTTCAAAATTGAAGAGTTTGGCATGATTTGAGAACGAAATAAAATTATATGATTTATTTATTTAAACTTTAAATGTTTGGCTAAATTTGGGAATAAAATGAAATTACTTGATTTTCTTTTTCAAATTTAAAATGTTTGACTTTTTTGAAAAATGAAGCAAATTACATGTTTTTTTATATAATTAGCCCATTTAGATTTCACCATCTATTGGTTTAATTTTACACCAATTTTTTTAATCAGATATATGCCCAATCTTTTATAACTTATTGGTATTCGAATAAGTTAGTATATGGATCACACCTCAACAATCCAAGTGCAAAACTTATGATCAATTATCTAAAAGTGCGAAAGAGAAAGCTTATCTCAAGGTTAATCATCCCCACATCCAATGGTGGAAAACAAAAGCCTTACACGAGGTCAATATTCTGTATGTTTAAGGGCATGTTAAGAGTTTTTTGATGAGCATAAAGGGGGAAGGGGGGCAACCAATGCAGCGACCCCCTCTGGGCAGGACCATAAGGGCCTTCCCCAGCTACGGAATGTCCGGTTTGAGCCATAACTACTGCCCAATGGGTGAGACCGTCACCACAGCCCCACCGCAGTGCCAGAAGTCCAAGGCCCATCCTTAGGGAAGAAGTCAATGGCCTACTAGTGCAAGCACGTTCATTTAACCGGATTCGATCCCTTGACCTCCCCCTAAGAACACCAGTCTCGTACCACTGGGCTACCACCGCGGTGGTGGCATGTTAAGAGTTCAAGTGATATTGTCACATGAGCACAACTATCAAGTTGGAAACGATTTGGTCAATGATAAATATGAAGAATTTATTTAAGGAGGTGAAATTCAATGGGAGAGTAAAAAGACGAGTTAAGGGGGCAATAAGATATTTTAACAAATTTGGAGATCAATCCCTGGATTTGGTTTAAATTCTTCATTATCAAGAGTCTTCATCTCTTATTGTAAAATTTTCACTAGGCCTATAAATGGCTGTGCTCGTATTGAAGAAATTTAAAATATAATAAAAGAAGAGAGCAGAGATATAGAGAAGCACGGTAGGCTATAGGCAATAACCATAGAATTTATCAGATTGACCAAATCAAAAAATTACATGAAGAAGCAACCTATTTATAAGTAAAGGGAATCAAATAATTATAGAAAGAAATAAACTGGAAATATCAAAATAATATCATATTGATATTTGAAAACTTTAAAGATATAAAACACAGTATCTATTGGTACTATTTCGTATCTAAATATTTTATTTCTTACTAAACCTAAATAATATCTATGGTGCTCTCCATAAGATGGACATGGATTTGATACGAAATAGTCATGTTATTTATGACTTACATTTGATGATATTAACATGTCGAGATATAGGAGATGCGAGGAATACATGAAGAGAATCTTATTTTGCACGATGGTGGTTCATGCTAGGGCACATGCCCCGTAGCAGACTCTTAGATGGATGATATATGGGCATGGTGTGAGTTTATTTATTTCCTATTTTTGGAGATTCACTTGCCAAATACTTAAAGAATATCTTTGGAAGAATAACTTTGAAGATAATTTTTGGGCTGATTTTATTGATTGGTTGACAATATACAAACACAAATATACCGACATATGTTGTCGATAAAATAGAGAGCTAGATTGTGATCGTGTGGGGGTGAGAGAGTGAATTACACCAAAATATTCTCTTGTGTTCGTTCTTCTTGTAAGCACCTCTCTTCATAGTGGATTGATCTCCTTCTCCAGTGCTTGTTTCCTCCTCTAGTGATTTTTCATGAGTTTTGTTCATGTTATATTGTTACATCTCTTCTCATTCTCTCTACTCAATATCGCCTCTGATTCATATATTAGATCAAGATTGGCACCTGGTCCCCAACAAATCATTATTAAATCAAGATTTGTGACAAAGAGTATGAGATCGTGGGATAGCAATGACATTCACAAAATTTGATATTGAGAAGTTCAATCGTTTAGTGAACTTCAGGCTGTGAAACTCAAGATGAGGGCAAGCCTATTTCATAAAGGTTTGGAGAAGGCATTGGCGAGAAAGTAAAAAATACCTGCTAATTTGACGGATGGATAGTTTGATGAGATCGACTTGAAGGCATTATCCACCATAAGATTTTATCTTTCTATTGAGATTTTGCGTGAAGTGGGGAAAGAAACCTCTGAAACATCCTTATGGCTCAAGTTGGAGTCATGAAGTTGGTGACGAATAGTCTACTGTTAAAGAATCGGTTACATGATCTTAAGCTTGTTGAGGGTAAAAATGTTAAACTCCATCCTCGTGAATTTGATTATATTATTATGGATTTGCAAAATACATATGTCAAATTGGAGGATGATAATTTGGTTATTGGATTGTTATGCTAGCTACCTCCGAAATATAAACATTTTAGAGCGACTATTTTGTATAGAAGAAATGAATTGACCTTGGAGGATATTAAAATGCTTTACTACAATAAAAATTAATTGAAAATCAATTGATAATTAAATCTGGTGACTCATATGCTAGGGGACTTGTAGCAAGGGGCATATTAAATGAAAAAATTATAGTGAAAAATCAAAATCGCAATCCAAGTCTAGAAATAAAAATGTTGTCTGTCGTGACTGTTGCAAAAGGTCATATTAAGTAGTGTTCAATTAGAAAGAAGATACATGATAATAACTTGACCGGCTAGGGAAGTGAATAACATTGTAATGCCTCTATACCTTGTGATGATAGTGATGATGTTCTGCTTGCTTACAACGCATCGTCTAAGAAATCTAATAAATGAGTTTTAAACTCAAGATATTCTTGTTATATTTGCTTTAATAAGAATTGGTTTTCTACCTATGAACCCGTGCGAGGTAGAGTGGTGTTGATGGGTAGGGATGACAACTTTGCCCCGAACCTGCAAACTTGACCTGCCAACCCCATTGTGGGGCGGTTAGACCCGACCCATGCGCAGTGCGAGTTAGATCCGACTCATGCGCAGTGCGAGTCTTGGTCTATCTTATGATCTAGCTTGCCTCGTTCCTATATATTATATTATTATATATTTTTTATTAATTTTACTTGGATAATAGTCACTCTGCTTTATCAAAATTGTATAAATTTTAATTTTTTTAAACTTATTTAAATGTAATATTATAAATATGTAAATTTATATCATATTTGAAATTATATTTTACAGGATAAAAATAAATTTCCTATAAACCTGGTCAAGTCGTGACCTGATGACTCGTGTGGAGTGAGGCACAACCTGACTCATGAAGGGTGTAGGGCAGGTCTGAGTATCTAAATACCCAGTCCGTCTCGCCCCCATTACCATCCCTCTTGATTGGCAAGATGTTGCATGCCAAATTGCTGGTATCGGGGCTGTGAAAATAAAGATGTTTGATGGCGTGGTTGGAATATTAACTAATCTTAGACATGTTCCTGAGATGAAGAAGAACCAATATCGCTGGGCACTTTGGATACTAATGGATATTGTTGCATCATTGAAGATAGAGCATTCAGAGTTATCAAGAGTGCACTTGGTGTGATGACGGGAAAGAATGCCAGAACATTGTAAGAGTTTGTGGGGCCTACCATTAAGAGGGTAGTCTCTATGACAACATCTGCTATGTTCGATTCAAATGTCAACAAATTGTGGCATATGCGATTGGGACACATGAGTGTTCAAGGTTTAACCGAGTTACCAAAGAGAGGTTACTGGGTGGTCAAAGTACATGCTATAGGGATTTATGTGAGCATTGTGTTTGGGAAATGGAAACGAGTAAGCTTCATTACTGTAGTGCATAGAACCAAGGGAACTCTGTAGTACATTCATTTAGACTTATGGGGTTTGTCCCCTACGGTCTCCAAGGATGGTTTAAGGTATCTGTTAAACTTCATCGATGGATTTTTAAGGAAGATGTAGGCCTACTTCTTGAAGCAGAAAAATGATGTGTTTGAGTTCTTCAAATAGTAGAAAACTCGGATCGACAAGCAGGCGGGTAAGCAAATCAAATATTTTCAGACTGATAATAATCTGGAATTTGTTGAATGGAGATTTACGGAGTTCTATAAGGATAGGTGCATTATGCAACTTTGAAAATATGTTGGGGAGGCCACAAAAAAATGGAGTTGTTGAGAGCATGAACATGACACTATTAGAGAGGGCTTGTTACATGATATCACATTCTAGGTTAGGTAAGGAATTTTGGGCAGAAACAATGCACATGACAACTTATCTGGTCAACCGTTATCCAGACAAATCTCTTCAATTGATGACACTAGAAAAGCCATGGTCTGGCTTGCCTGCAAATTACTCAAATTTGAAAATATTTGGATGTCCTGCCTATTCGTATGTGAATGATGGTAAGTTGGAGCCAAGGGTCAAGAAGTGCATCTTTCTTTGCTATATATCCTGAGAGAAGGGTTACATGTTTTGGGACCCAATTGCATATAATTTTCTGACGAGCTAGGATGTCACCATCGATGAGTTTGTGTTTCTCCATGAGAAGGAACCTTCTACCACTATCTTTGATGTGGAGGAGCACGGGCAGCAGATGCATAGTATTATTGCTTCAGACAGGATTAGGAGGAACATCAAGCCTCTTATCATGTATTGTTTTGACAAACCAGCCGGTTATGCTTCGGTTGTTGTAGAGACAATTGATGTGCATAAGCCAATGTTGTTAATTGATGCTATGGCCAGTAAGGACTCAACAAAGTGGCAGGTTGTGATAGAGGAAGAGAAGTAGTTTCTTCACAAAAACCAGACATGAGAACTTGCTAGACAACAGTTTGGTAAGAAAATTGCCGATTATAAGTGGGTCTACAAGTGCAAGGAAGGAACTCCAAGGCTTGAGGAACTGTGAAGTAAAGCTTGATTGGTAGCTCTTGGGTTTAGTCAGATTCTTGGTATTGATTACAAAGAGATTTTTTCTTCTAGGTTGAAACATACATCAATTACTACTTTGCTTGCACTTGTGGCTATGTAGGACTTGATGTTGGAGCAGCTGAATGTTAAAATAGAATTCCTACATGGTGAGCTTTAGGAGGAGATATACATGTGCCAACTTCATGGGTTTAATGTTGAAGGCAAGGAGGATCAAGTGTGCTTGTTGAAGAGGTCCTTATATAAATTTAAACAGTCGCCTAGATAATGGTATAAAAGGTTTGATCAGTTTATGATTGGGCATGAGTTCTCTTGCAGTGAGTAGAATAGTTGTGTCTACCTGAAGCAATTCTTGCGAGGCAACCCAAGGAAAGGGTTTTTATTTTTTGTTAATTTTAATTTTAAGTAACTTTAGATATTCTTGCTTTTAATAGTTTTTATATTTTTGGGATATTTGGCAGTTAAGAAAAGGTTTGGGAATGAAGGAGGTTGCATGAGGGTGACGAAAACGGAGACAAGGACTAAGGAATCAAACCTACCATCACAACCAACAAGCCGGGCAAGTTTCCTATTTCTCTTCTCTTTTCTTCACATTGAGGACAATGCAAAGTTTATATTTAGGGGAAATCGCTTCAATAATATAGATGATGGTCTTGTTTCTTTATTTAGTTTTGTTCTTTGTTTTGCTTGCATGCTTGCTTGTTTTGTTCTTTGTTTAAGTTGCACCATTGGATAACCTTCTTACATTGTTGACATTTGTTAGGATACTAAGGGACAATCACAGATACCTCAATAATATAATCATTACCAATATCAACATGAATTAAATCTTCAATATCGTCATCTACTGCAACCTCCACATAGACTCTTGTAAAATCCAAATATAGCACTTTAGTATGCCTCTAACCATATATATTGGTTTTCTGACAGCATTGGTAACGTAGCTAATACAAGTACTATCGCGTAAATGAAGCGGGATAATCAACAAAACAATTTACAGAGGAACCTTCTTAAAATCCATGAAAATAAGAGAAAACATTGTGTTCCACTTCTGCAAAATAAGGAGGCACTTATCAATATACCTCCAGATTTCAAAACCTAATTGAGCATTCACATATATGAAAACATAAAGAGAAACCATAAACCCTTATGTGAGACAGAGACTTTATTGTTTTTTCCCATCTCTTGTTAACTATTGACATAATTAATAAAAAATCTTGACAATCACAAATAAACCTCCCAATCAAACTCTGTTCCCACTACTTTTTTCCTTCCTCCAAAGCCTTGATTGGAAGTTGAAAAAGCTTTGACCCATCCTCCATTGCAGTAGCTGAAATACCAACTTGCTATTTTCGTGCTTGCAAAAAAGAGCATTTCGGTGCTTCTTTTTAGTTGGAATAGTTTATTAATCGAATTTACATGATGTGTTTCTATTCAATGCAGCCAAATTTTGGCTGTTGGAAGCAATCAATGACCAGCCTCCGTCGAGGCCTTGGCAAGAATCCATCAGAATCCTAATTTCCAAACGTTATTGTATGGTGCAATGTTTGCAAGGGACTCGCCTATGGTGAAAAAGATTACTCAAATAGCCTAGCCAACAAACTCAATGGAGATAAAAAACGGTACACCCATCCCTAGTTGTAATTTTGTTTAGGTTGACTAGATCTTAAATCAAAATTTTGTTCTTTGCGCATGTTTAAGGTTTATCCTAAAGAGTGAATTGCCTGTCAGACACATGGTATGATGAAATTTTTTCATTGTCGTGAACTTTAATAATAGTAAAAGTTGTCATATATTTTATCTATTTCTTCCCTATCATCATGAGTATCAACACCGACAGTATTTTTGTTAAACTCTGATATGGAAAGTTGATGTGCCAAGCTGATGCATAGTTGGCACGCATATGAAGTATCACGTCACTAATTTCTTAGACAAGAAAAGTAGATAAAAGTAATAAAAATTAAATCAAATATGTAAAAAAAATTTAAAAATAATATGAAAACTTTAAAAGTAAAAATAAATATGTAATTAAAAATAATAATAGATAAATATTGTGTTTATAGTAAAAAATACAAATAAATAAAAAAAATAAAATAGGAGTGGTGGTTCGGGATCGTGCCCCTCAATTTGCTACATGCTACATAGAGGACATACATCGCTCTTGTCTAACGAAGATCACAAGAGCGCATAGGAGGTGCTCAGAAGCCTAGAATATTGCTACTGCAGCATGCACGTCTCACCGGACACTTGCAAGCCGTCGGTGTGCTAAAAAATGTTCAAAGCAGCGTGACCGAGAATGTATTACTACACATACAGTGATGCTACAAGTAAGTTTACCTCTCCGTGGATATATTATATATTTTTAATATATCTTTATTTTTAAAATTTATTTTAAACTTTTTAAATTTTATTTAAATGTTTATTTTTAAGTATTTCTATTTTAATTTTTTTATTTATCTACATTTTATTTTTTTATAAATATAACATTTATCCATTATTTATTATTTTATTATTTTATTTTTTCAAAATTTTTAGATTTTTTTCTTAATTTTAGTGGTGTGTTGCCCCACATGTGTGTGAGCTGAGTAGCACGAGTCACATCGGATTTTAATGAAAATATTAATAGTATTAGTCTTCATTACAATATGAAAAAAGATAAATAACACATGACAATTTCTACTATTATAGAAGTTCATGATAATATAGAAAATTTATCATATCACATGGTGCAGCAGGCAATTTACCCATCCTAATATAATGTTTTCTTATCGTCGTTAATATAATTAATGAATCTCATTTTTAAAAATTGGCTGATTGAGATGGTTTGACACATTTATTTAAGCAAAATCTCGAGTTCAAATATTGATAATGGAGAAAATCATCAATAGAGAGAGTTTTGCCACTTTTTATACCAACCTACTTGAATTTGAATTAATTATAATCTTTTGAACTTTTGAATATCCAGTAATAAAAAAATGCTATCCAAAAAAATACGGTATATAATATTTCCAGATCATGACGAGCGAGGAACAGTTTTATTGTTGAAATCAAGACAAACAAGGAAAGACCTCCGCAAGTATTCACCATTCACCAGCCGAGATTCTATCCATTCTTTGAAATGCTCTAAATAAATTATTTGCTTCAAATGTTTGAAATATCTGATATTAAATTGTCTCCTTTTTATGTTTGTTCTTGTAGGGTAGAGCTATTTAAACACCCATATATAGTAGAAATTCCAGCTAGTTTGGATTGATGGATTTGGAGGTATTTGGAGGGGAGGGGAAGGGACGGATTTGAAAGGATGGGTTATTCCTCCAAATATTTTGTTTAGATATTATTATTAAAGGAGAGATTTGGAGGAATAAAAAAGTTAATTTAACTATTTTACCATTTTAATTCGGAGGACTAATTGAGTAGAAGAAAGATGTGTGGGAGGCACGGTAGCTTTATGAAGGTCTCGGGATTTGAAAAAAGCTGTGGTTTTGTGGTGACTGAGGAGGCTTAGTAGTTGCGGTTTGGTGTTGGTCGAGTAGGGGAAGACGTGCTGTTGCCGTATCTTGGCGGTGGTCGAGTAGAAGAAGATGTGCGATAATTGTATAGGTATATGATTTTTAAGAAAATATGAGGGGCATTTTTGTTAAAAATTATTATCCCTCCAAATTCCCCCAAATTGGAGGAATTACAAAATTGAGATTTGGGGGGATTTGGAGGGATTGTGAATCTCACTGAATTCTTCAAAATCCCTTCTAATAATTTACCCAAACAATAAATTGTATTATCCCTCCAAATGCCTCCGTCCAAACAAACTGATATGATCCTATCTCGTCATGTAACATAAGAAAATACCAATTAAAATGTGACAAATGAGCAAATTAGTGTTGATAGCATGAGCAATTGTCATAATTAATACTAATCAAAGTAATTTGATTGGTTCTTCCTCTCTAGGTTATTGTGAAGTAAGATCATCCAAGATTTTTTCCATACACAGGGTTGATATGGAGCCCTTCCTCGAACACCTGCAGCATTTGTATGGCTCGAAGCAGAGGTCGATTTAATCACGGCTCCTGGATGGATCACGTTTCCTCAACGAGGGTGCTGTGTATGTTCAGCTTAATTCCAAAAATTGGGGAATAAAGTGATAGCCGAGTCAATGACATGACTTAGACCAGAGGTTTCATCTGGTTCAGCTTGTTCCGTGGAGAGATGCAAATTTCCATGAGGAAATTTACGTTGACGTAGTCCTACATCGTTTTACATTTCAACCAATTTAATGGAATACGTTAAAGAGAAATAAAAATGAGAAAAGAAAAGTTATCAATGGTGTACAGTAAAAATAAAAAAGTTACAGAAGAACTTGAAGGGAAATAGAAAAAAGTGAACCGAGCCGACCGCTCTGTCCTGGAGTTATGAGAAATATATCAAGTTGTTCACACATGTTTATACGCGAAATCAATAATGTCATGCGTAGGTAAATTCCTTACTAGAAGAGCTCTGTACGTACAATAGGAAGTGTCTGTAAATATACGTAATCAAACCTGAGTCATCGAGGTGACATGCTTGAAATGGTTAAACCATTAACGGAAGGAAAATATTTATCTGATAGGGGGGCATCCGAAGCTACTGTATGACGCCCAACCGAGAATGCGGGTTTTGCCGGTTGAAGAAGGGAGACGGTGTCCCCTCGCAGCATCAGCACCACAACTAGCATGTTGGGTCGATCTGCTGGTTCTTCCTGGACGCATGATAAACCAATGTGAATACATTTTAGTGCCTGAACCACGTTGAACGACTCCCTGATCCTTTGATCGATAAGCTCCAGTCCCCGACCTTCACCCCAGAGTCTCCACGCGTGTGGTTTTTAAGTAAATTAGAAATGGCTTATAATACTCCGTGGGCCGGCTTTATATAGAGCAAGAGGGTAGACTGAGAACATACATAAGTGAGAAGGCTTTCGCCATGCTGATGGAGGTGAAACCCGTTGTTACGCTTTCCACTCAATAGCTCCAGCAAGAGAACCCCAAAGCTGAAACATCGGATTTCACAGAAAATAGTCCTCCCATAGCATACTCCGGAGCCATATATCCACTATCAATTTGAAAAGCAGCTGTTAGAGAACAGTCAACTGTGTTCGTTCGGCATAGAGATGTAATAATATGAATTGAAAGTACGAGGAACTTCGGTAATGGAAGACAGAGTTGTTCCGTTTCTTTTACTCTCTCCTTTTCCTCTTTCACTTTATTGTGAGGTATCCGGGATCATGATTCGAATAACGTGATGGCTGTAGAAAGATTTGCAGAATAATAAACTGTGAAACTCTAAAAAAGTAGAAGAATATCGGTTTTAAGACATACTATGTACCAACAATTCGGTTTGTGGTGTCACTGGTTTGATTTCCACCAACAATCCTCGCCATCCCGAAGTCCGATATCTTTGGGTTCATATCATGGTCAAGTAGAATGTTGCTAGCTTTCAGGTCCCGGTGGACAATTCTAAGACGGGAATCTTCATGTAGATAGAGAAGTCCACGGGCAATTCCTTCGATGATATTTACGCGATTCTCCCAATCAAGGATAGTACCTGTATTTGATCCTGCAAGGATAGAAAAATATCCTAAAAAACTTTTGACATCTAAATTTTTCTACCAAGTACGGGAAATTCAGAGTCAGTGTTCGGACCAAATAGGAAGACATCAAGGCTCTTGTTTGGCATGTACTCGTATATCAGCAATTTTTCATTATTCTCCAAGCAGCAACCCAGGAGTCTCACAAGATTCCTGTGCTGCAATCTCGCTATTAGAGTGACTTCAGTCCTCAGTTCCGATAGCCCTTGTCCTGAAGTGCCCGACAGCCTCTTGACAGCGATTTCTTTGCCATCTCCCAGTATTCCCTGGAAAATCAATCAGTTTATATAAAGTGCCAAAGATGAACTACTGACAACTGAATGGGGAATTTTTCTTTTCCATGCCAAGCACTTTAAGGAAAGACTAGATTACCTTGTACACAGGTCCAAACCCGCCTTGTCCTAATTTATTTTTAAACGAGAAATTATTAGTTGCTGCGGATATGACTTCTAGTGTCATCAAGGGCAAATCGTGGGAATTCACTGGCTTTTCTTCATGGAAGTAATCATAGGGAAACTCATCTGGTATTACTTCTCTTTTAAGGTCACGTAACTGAAACTCATGGCTGTTGCTCCTTCTCTCTGAGATGCATAAACGCTTTGGTCGGCATTCCAAGTGATATATCATTGAAAATCTTTACCTAGAGTCATGATATCACTTTACTATACCTTTCTTCAAGTTCCTTTTCCTCAAAGCATTGATGAAGTAGCTCCCTAGTGATACAACTAAGCATACTGCTCCGACTGTTGAACTGACAATGATAATCCATCGGGATCCTTCCACAAAATTTGCACCAATTAATTCACTAGAAATTCTAGGTAAACCTCAATCCTCAAATACATTCCATATCACTAATGAACTTCGATGTATTAAATTTACAAGACCAGTCGTTTTTAGTAGGAATTTGTCACGTCATGTAGAGTTCACCAGGCACTTACTATGATCGGTTGTAATGGTCCCGTTATTGGAGGGACCGTCACCAGGTTGATGCGCTGGCTCTTGACCTCTATCCTGGTGGATCTCATATTCGATGCCGCAGCTCAGCAAGTGTATCTCTGCCTGGACAGAGTTTTCCATGCCCATTTGATAAAACGCATAAGTCAAGCAGCTTGAGCAGTAGTCCAAACTTGCAAGACCTGGAATGCATGTTATGGACAGTGTTCCGGAGCTAGAAACCAATCTTAAATTGGCGGCTTGATTCACCATGTTGGAAAAATGTGAAACCATATTATCTACGAAATATTGGAAGGTATACGCCTCAAATTCTTCTTGGAGTATCCCCTCACCTGCCGCACGTTTTGTGGTAATAACTGCAACGACAGGTCCATTGACGATGGCAGAGAAATTCTGCTCAGGGTAACGGATGAGGAGGCACTCATAATTCAAAATGATGGCATTTTTCCGGCCGGAGCATCCCCCAATCATCTGGGAGCTCGCATCATCTATGCAACTCCGGCAGTCACTGAGGCCCATATCGGGTCTACACAAGAAGAGGCCGTAAGCTTCATCCAGTGGCTCCCCTACCGAGCTGCTATTGAATCCTGAGATGCCGTCCTCAATGTCGAGTCCTGTATGTAGAAGGCGGTCGAGATTGTTGTGAAACATGCTAGAGGCAGTGTTTATGCTCTCGTTTCCGCATGAGTAGTAGTATAATTTACTGGAATTTGCATTGGATGATGAAGAGCATAGAAAGGGAGATAGAGAAATGAGCAACCAAATCAGGAGACTATCCTTTCCCATCTTCTTAGGAGAAAATAACGTACGTATCAATTCTGAAAATTTCAGAAATATATAATAGTTATGAAGAAAAAGTGATCCTTAATTTCCAGTGTAGCTTGCGTTCTTTGACCAGCTAGTGTCGTAGATCGACTTCCAGAGAGTCTTTAATGAGACCGTCCGTGTAGAGAGTTCGACAGGTTCTTTTGAGTTTTTCCAACAATGGATTCATAATGAAGTGACGCATTCGATCGTCACACTTTTATTAATTCACGCTAAATGTGTCAATTTTAAGTGGCGTACATCAGTTTGTTTTATGTCAAAAAAATTAACTTATTAATGATATGAAATCACTCTGATATCCCACTTGAATGATGCGAGTGTTTTATAGGCTTCACGGTGATTGATACAACACAATAGACATAAAAATTTCACGGTGAAGTAATTTCAGCAATTCTGAGGGTGCAGGACTCTATGATGTTGACTAATTGATTTAAAGCGAAATGAGAGAAAAGGACTAATTGATTTAAAAGAACATTGGAAAATTCTAAAGATATTTATTTCGATGTTTATGTCAATATTCATATTGCAAATTTTCTCCTGGAGCCCACACAAAGAATTTTGGGGAGAAGACTTCGAGTCAACGCATCCGCCCTGTGCCCCCCGCAAGTTCGTTAGTTTTACTTTTCTTCTCCATTTCCCGCTTCTCCTTTTATTAATTTAATTTCAATAAAAAATGTAAAATATATATTACTAACATTGATGTAAAAAAAATTCACTTCCGTGATAAAAAACACTATAAATTAAAAGTAGAGTAAAAAACATTGAGTTATAACAGAATTTTTATACAATAAAAAATATCATGTTGTTTTAAAATATAAAATAAAATAATTAACTAATCTTCAATCTATGCGCAAATCTGAATAGTCGATAAAATAATTTTGCTAGGGAAGACATTTTACTTGTAAATAGGAAAAACGTATTTTTCTTTTTGCAGTTATCCACTTCGTTCCAACTTGTAGAAATAAACAACACTAAAAACTATGTTTCTAATAAGTGATCTTCCTGGAAAAAGTAATTTACACCTGACAGAAAGTAATTTTCCGGGAAAAAGTAAATTATAAAAGAAAAAGATGACGCCAGTATTTGAAGACAGTAATTAGTAGACATGAGATAATAAAATGAGGCGCTTCCTAATTGATGGGTTTTAAAATGTTTATGAAATAATACTACCTTTCTCCAACATTGTGGGTTGAAATTAATAAATTACTAGATGCGAAACTAGTGCTACACACTGTATATATTATATCAATAAAATAATTAATCACAAATTCATACATAAATGAAGAGAGTAAATAAATATAATTAATAATATAAAAAAGAATAAGTGCAGCCTAACAAAAGAAAAAGAATAAGTGAAGAGAAGAAAAAAAGGTGAGGAGAGAGAACATATGAGAGTAAGTGGCGGAGGGGAAAAAATGTGAGTTGATAGTTATATTTATTAGATTTATCATTTTACCCCTATTTGATTTTAAATTTAAGGGTTATTAAAAATTTTAATTAGTATATACAAATGACAAATATGGAAAGTTAAAAAGTGACATCAAATGGGTGGTGAGTTTGCTTAAAGTAGTAATAGATAGATAAAATATAACAATGAAACATAAATCTCCAACAAGCACGAAATTAATGGCCAAGTATTATCCCTGAAAAAAATTGATCCTATGCAAACCTAGGAGAGAAGTTTCTAGTGACAGCCTATGGATATAAAAGTGTGTCATGGTTTATGTTATACTTGAATTAGATTCCAATGTTCTATTACCTATATATTGCTTAAACTCGGTTAAGAGCGCATCATGATATTGCAACATATTTTATTTTGAGTTAGAAAATGACCCCAAATCAAGTGCACTATATTACAGAGTTAGGCTTAGAATTAGCTCAAGATTATGCAATTTATGTAGAACCCTATGAATTATTGGGTTGGGCCTAGAACTTTGATAATAATTAAGATTTAAACCCAAATTGTAGGCCATTTTAAGTTCAGATCAGAAATGGATGAATTTTAGAGCAATAAAAATAGAAAAAAAAATGGGGCTAGTATTAGCTGTGCATATTACATTTATCCTCACAACTCATCTAAATATAACACAATAGTGTTTCAGCTCTTCATTTCAATGAGAAAGCAAAACCAATGTAGAGGAAGTAGCTGAAGATAAAATCAGAGATTTGAGATGTTTACTTAGGTGAGTTAGTTTTTCATTGTTTGAATATCAATATTCACTACCATTCATGTTGGCTAAGATTGTTTCTCGATTTAATTTGGTGTATAAAGGTTAGTTGAAGAAGTTGTATTTGTTAAATCTTGCATGGAAGTGTTGTTTTGATAAATAATTAATGGTGTTAAAGAGATTGATTTGCAATTATATTCGTTATTATTGGTTGGTGTGGTGCATGTTATATGAAAAATGATATTCAATGAAATATCATTTTCAAGTTGTTGTGATTAAAGTTTTTGTTTAGTGGTGCTAAGTGTGATTAGCATGATGACATATCTTTAATTACTTGATTGAATGGTTTAATAAATATGATTTGGAGTACTAAACATTACTAGCATGATAATACAACTTTTTTTTTTAATACAAATTTAGTGGTTCTCTTTATTGATTACTTCGGATCGAAGAAAAAGCGAATTACAAAGGCACAAAGCCATTACACAAGCCTATTAGATCATCAAAACAAATCAAGAACTAGGTCCAATACCCCAACTGATAAGGAGTTGCCTATGCCTATCAGAAGTAACGCTCCTCAAAAGACTGCCAAGGCATAGCAATCTACACTTTACACACTGCATCGAATAAAATTCCAGATTTCATCCACTGAAACATCAGATCACCTGTGATGCACTTCATGCGAACTCTCTAGATGAAGTAAATAGAGGCATTCCAAGCATGCTTGAGCAACACTGTGAGAATCGATCAACCCTTTAAATGCCGATTCGCCAAAGCAAGTTCCTCGGACTAGCCTCTCACAGTTCGAGAAATGCCACAAGTAGCCAATACTCTTTCCCATACAGGCCTCGTAAAATCGCAAGAGAAGAAAATATCATCGCGACTCCCCTCAGCAGCCTTACAGAAGTGACATGCACTATCCACATCTCGAGAACACTGCACCACTCTATCAAGAGTGGACAATCTAGTTTGGATAGGCAACTAGCTAATGAAGTTGTGAAGTGGGATAAAATGAAGACACCAAACCAACCTTGCCCAAGAAACCTTCATCCCAGCCTATCGCAAAGTCTGCCAAGCAGCATCAATTGAAAACTTGCCGTTGCCAGCACCTACAAAGTGGACAAAATCTCGTCGCCCAGCTGAAAGGTGTATGCCTCTCAATAGAAGCTGAAGCTCCCAGCTAATGTGATCCCGAACAAACAAAGCTGCCAACGAGTATCAGTAACAGCCTCAAGGGGACAAGCCATGCTTATTCCGAATACAGACAATCAATGGGCTATTTGCATGCTAATTGTCAATAAAAAAAATGTATGCAGGCCATCTCCCAATTGAATTTGAAAGAAGGGGTAAGCAAGGCTCCTAAGTTTAAGCAGCTTTCGCCAAGCATGGGAACAAAAACTGGGCACAGGTATACCCCAAAAACTACGGCCTTTGATAAATAAGAATTTAAACAAGCAATCCTGTCATGCCCTGTTTTATTGTTATGGGGATGAGATCATGATCCGCGTTCACTAGAAGACCTCAATAGTGCAATAGTAAACGAGCCATTACTTAAAACTTTCTTTATTTAAATTTTTAATAATATAGCTCCCTTACCATAATTTTAAACTTCAAATTAGCATGAAATTCTACATTACATTGAAATATTGAGAAAGCTTCCATTGCAAATAAAACTATGAAAATTCTAGGGAGATCCTTCGTACACCATTAACCCTCGAGCAGACGTGATAGATTGCTAACTTCTATAATTCTCTTGATTTCAAATATGGGGAAATGATAATATAATGGGTAAGCATATTGTTTAGTAAGTAACTCATTGCTTAGCAAGTACCATAACTCTCCGCTACCGGATCAAATATCATTAAAGATATACCTTATTTTAAAATAATTAGGTGAAAAAGATATAAATTATAGGTATCCATTCAAAACCATTATTCAAAACCTTTCAAAACAAATCAATTCATCTTCTATCTTCACTTGCGTGTAGATGCTCTCTCTCTTTGTTAGAGACCTCTCTCTCTCCCTCTCTCGGTTAGAGCCCAACCTCTACTTTGTTCGATCTTTTTGATTCAATCTTGCATTTACTCTTCCAGCCTTCATCGCTGGATTTTGCTAAGACCATTATGGCAACCTTAAATGTTTACCCTGTGCACAGCACCTGCCCATTTACCATCCATAACTGCGCCTCAACTTCTCCTTCTGACCCTCCCTTTTCTTTTCTACCTTGATAAATATGTAGAAACAAAAACCCCAAGTAATGGCACTGCTCTCCACTCAACAACCTGCTCATCCTCTCTGCCGCCTCAGGACAAACCACCCCCGACGGAAATCGTGGAAGACGAATTTGGAATTTCACTGGAAGAAATGTTTCAGGCTCAAATGACTGTGGCTGAGCAGGTGGAAGTGCTGCAGTTATCAGA
>JAOYND010186703.1:0-17142 GCA_025802135.1 Lagerstroemia fauriei
TGATATCTATATCTCTAAGATTGTATTTCATCTCACACTTTCATTCTCTAAGGTGGTGATTTCTGTATCCTTTGAGTCTGAAGTGATATCTTTTTCTATTATCATACCGTCCCGGTATCATTTTGACTCCGGCTCTCGAGTTTCTCGATCTCTGCTACTCGATACAATTGGTGGCCAGTCAATTAAAAAGCATTAAATACGAGAATAATATAAGTAACGAATGTAATCAATCACATATAAGAGAAAAGAATTTTAAAAGTAGAAAAGAGTTACATTGCTTGCTCTAGGAGTTAGGGAATTATTTCAGCATAAAGTAGAAACAACCGCTAAGAAAGAGTTGGAATACATCATTAATCAAATAAAAGAGAGAAGCGATAATAAAAACTCTAGAAAAGTCATAGTCGATCTCTCGAGCCTTGAGCCATCTTGAAGTTCTTCCTCTTCTTCCTTCATGATCATGAGCTTGACGATCTACTTGGTAGCAAAACAACTAAAGAATTCTTGAAACTGAAGATAATTGGTAGATGGATTGTTGGATTGTCAGATGCTAAAAGAGCTTGCTTGAGGGTCTATCTATCGTGCATGTAGGATATATTGAAAAATATTTTCCTAATCTATCTTTTCCTCCTTTAAATCTTGAAATATTCTTCCTTCCCCGCTGAATTAAATCAAAATATTTTCAACTCTAAATCTTCCTCAATCAGCAAAGAAATACTCTGTATAAAATTTGGGTCAATAGACTTTGATTCGACACAAAATATCCCGGAGTTTGATGCTGGACAGTGTGCCACGGTCCCTCTCCCTTGTCTCTTGGTTAAGTGGTGCTGCAGTTCCACTTTTTCGCTCTTCGGTCAGCTTCATTTCACCAACTGGGGATCATCCTTCAGGTCCGATTGGTCTTTAAATATACCCTACATCACAAAATAACTTAGAAGTACCAAGAGTCTTAAAATAAATTTGAATTTTAACAACTAATTCAATTCCAACTATGTTTTACTCAACATGGAAAGATTACCAAATCAAGCACGCACATCAAGTCAAAGTCGATCAATTCACTTAAATCTAGGCCCAAATGCATGTAATTAATCATTTTTTGACAGAATTAACCACCCCAAACCTAGATTCCTGCTCGTCCTCTATTAAGACACTTTAGAATCCCTACAACCAGGCAAAACACGCAAAAGAATTTCTCCAATCAACCATAACGATTTAGCCCCTTAGAGTTTTTAGGAATGGCCCGCCCTTCACATTCCACCCGATCTTCAATTCGATTGCTTCCCACTTTTGATGTCAAAATTTTCATAAGAATCATTCTTAACCCGTGCCGTGTTAGTGCCAACACTCTTACAAAAGTTGAAGCACCCAATCTGAAACAAGATTGGTCAAGCACACAATTGAGAGACTTGAATAATCACAAAGATAGTGTCTTTCTGCATTTTCTCTCTTTCTTTCCTTCTATTCTTTTTTTGGTGGTGCATGACTCTGAGTGTCACGTCCTTGAGTTCAGACAAATGGACTATTTTTTTCCTCCACCAGCATATGTCGAACTTTATTGCGTATGCTTTTGCACTGAATGATGCTCAAGCCTATACAGTTGTACTCAGAGCTTTGGCACATCTTTTCACTCTAGCACATATTTTTTCCTTTGCAGTTCTATATAATTTTTCTTAACCACCTCATGCAAATTAAATTTTTTCTTTCTTTTCTTCGGTAGGATATCAAATTTCAAGCTCTTGCCTACTCTCATGGTAGCAATATAGGCAAGAAACATCAAGGGCAATTTTAAGCTGTCCTGAGAAGTGTTGGGGTTTAGACATCATGAAATTTTCCAGAACACATCCTAAAGTAAGTTGCAATCTCTAATTCAATCGAGTTTCAAATTTTCAAACCATTGATTATTGTCATCGAACAAGGGCCAATCAATTCATCGTGAGTAGATTAATTCATTGGTGTGTCACGCCCCTAATATGCCCAATATGAAGCATGAAATCTAAAAGATATCAAGCAACCCAAATGCAACCTAATCTATCTAAATGCAAGCAATCAAGCTAACCAAACAAGAAAAACATAAATGACTAAGGCAAACTCCCCCAAACCTAAATCTAGCATTGCAATAAAAAATTATAATGTATGAATAAAATTAGAGACAAATAAAATACTTTCCTAGAGTGAAGTACGCCTCCCCCTCAATTGATGAGCACTAGATTCTCCCTTAATTATCACTTGAACTCCTCTTGTAGTTGTTCAACTCGCTTTTATGTTCTTGATGAAGGAAGCTTGACAATCTTTTATGAAAAACAACCTCTTAATGGAATTGTTGACCTCTTGGTGGTGGCTCATA
Organism: Lagerstroemia fauriei; assembly: GCA_025802135.1. Taxonomy (NCBI): domain Eukaryota; kingdom Viridiplantae; phylum Streptophyta; class Magnoliopsida; order Myrtales; family Lythraceae; genus Lagerstroemia; species Lagerstroemia fauriei. Next base: position 2,342 of record JAOYND010186703.1, read on the forward strand.
GGTTCCCTTGATCGACTTTGGCAATTGTAAGGCTTCAGAGATAACAATTTGCTTGATGGGCATTTGCGTAGGCTCTAGTCGATAGGAGACTCCAAGAAAATCATTATAACCTTTTCGCTCGTCAAGCATCCACATTGCTTTTGATAACTCCTCATATTGCTTCTCATAATAGGCATCATCTGTCAATATCATCAAACTATAATCAATATTATCAAACTATAATCAATATAATCAAACTATAATTAGACAAAGGATTTCCTATAAAAAAATTTCATTACCCTATATTGTACCGGGCATGGGCTGGATCAATGTCTCGATAATGCAACTTTGAGAGTTTAGTGGCTCATCATATAATTTAATATTTGTTCAGTTGGTGCTCTATCCGCCTCGTCCTTCTTTAGAAGTTCATCACATCTCATTGTGATTTAGTCCACTTTTTCCTCGTCCTATAACTCTGAATCTCTCCAAAAAGTGATTGTCTCATTATGCTTGCCATCTTGACCTTGTAGGTTGACTTCAGTTTCACTAGGCAATGTTCCATATGGTTGAGAATTGATTACTTGAGCAATTTGGTTGATCTGAGTCTCCACACTGTGCATCTACAACTGTAAAGTAGCAATTTGATTAGAATTAGCTTGAATAGCAAAATGAATCACTTGATAGGAATTCTTAAAACTAATTTAAGTTTCTTCAAGTTTAGAGAGGTGATCTGAAGCAAGTTGTTATTAAAAACTTGTTGTGGAAGGCTTTATGAGGAGCTCATGAAATCATTGAGTGCCTTCTCGAGCCCAAAAGAAGAAACTTAGTCTGAAGTTTGTTGTTGGAAGAATGAATGGTTGTTCAACTTTGGCTGCCAAGTTTGTCGATCTCTCCACTCATCATCGAGGTAAGTTCCTCATCCTCCATGCATATCATAGAAAGAGTTATTCCATGAGTTATTGTCAAAATAATTCATTGATTTATCATAATAAGGACAATCATTAAGTAAGTGAATTTTTCCGCAATAACAATATTAGACTCAATAATTTTCTTTAAATTGATTATAACTTGCTATAATTGCATTCCGAAAAGGTCCACCTGGTTTCTTCCATCTCATTCAAAAATTAACTAAGATACAAAAATCAAAAAATAAAATTACAATATACACATAAACGAAAGAAAAGAAAATTAACTAATGAAAAATAAGAAAAAGCCTAGACGAAGAAAATTGCTTAGAATTAAGGTTAGCAGGAATTGTGAATTTGATCCCGGCAACGGTGCCAAAAACTTGTTGTGATAGAAATAATAACCAAAAGGCAAGCATGCAAGTATACATATCGAACAAGTAATATAGTGAAAGAGTAAGAGATCATTCCCAAGAGGATCTTATTCAATTAAAACTAAATAATAAGCTAAGTAACCAAAACAAGCTGGGCAAATCAAAATTAGATGTGCAATAATTTAAAGAAAGCAATAAAAGTAATTTGAAAGCAATTAAAAAATCAATCAATATTAATGAATCTAGGGCTCACAACTTCTCTCATTCTTATATGTAATTGAATACGGTACTAGGATTTTATGTCTCCTTACGTACCTCTCGGCTTAACAAAAACGTGCTTTTAGGATGATCTAACTAATCTATCTCTAGGCAATTAACATTGAGAAACCCATTGAATTCGAACCCTAATTTGGATACCTAGGGTAATATGCTAATCTCTCAATTCTTCTCACAAATAATCCTGACCCGTCGGCGTGAATTATCGTAAGTTATATTATCCCTGGCATGATTTCGGCTCCTTCTCGTGAGTTTGTCAATCTCTCCTACTCGATCTAATCGTTGGACGGTCAATTAAAAAGCATTAAATACAAGAATAATGTAAGTAACTCAAATGCAATCAATCACATATAAGAGAAAAGAGAAGAATTTAGAAAGTAGAAAAGAGTTCCATTGCTTACCCTAGGAATTAGGGAGTTATTTCATGATCAAAGTAGAAACAACCACCAAGAAAGATTGGAATACATATGAATCAAAGAAAAGAGAGAAGGAATAATGAAAACTCTAGAAAAGTCAAAGTCGATCTCACGAGTCTCGAGCCGTCTTGAAGCGCTCCGCCTCCTTCCTTCTTGATCACGAGCTTCATGATCTTCTTGGTAGCAAAATAACTAAAGAATTCTTGAAAATGAAGATAATGGATGGATGGAAAGTTGGATTGCTGGATGCTGGAAGATCTTGCTTGAGGGTCTATTTATCGTGCTTGGAAGATATATTGAAGAATATTTTCCTAATCTATCCTTTCCTCCTTCAAATTTTGAATTATTCTCTTCCCCTGAATTAAATCGAAATATTTTCAACTCCAAATCTTTCTCAATCAGCAAAGAAATATTTTGTATCAGATTTGGGTCAATAGACATTGATTCGGCACAAAATATTCGGGAGTTGTATAATGTACTGTTTGGGACCGTGGTCCCTCTCCCTTGTCTCTCGATTAAGTGGTGCCATGTTCCCACTTTTCTTCCCTTCTGATCAGCTTCATTTCACCATTCGAGGATCATCCTTAAGGTCTAGTTGTCTTTAAATATGCCCTACAAAACAAAATACCTCAGAAGTACCAACATTCTTAAAATAAACCAAATTTCAACAACTAATTCAATGTCAACTCCATTTTACTCAACGGGAAAAGATTACCAAATCAAGCACATACGTCAAGTCAAACTCAATCAATTCACTTAAATTTAGACTCAAAAGCATGTAAATAATCAGTTTTTTATAGAATTAATAGGACAGGAATAGTGATATTCACTTCTACTGGTTCAATTGAGAGTATTATGATCATACCTTCTCGAAAGGAACCTTTTTCCTAGGTTCCTTGGCTAGAAACTCTAAGCTATCGTGTTTTACGAAGTTCAAAATTTGTAAAAAGCACCTCACAAGAAATTAGATAATTTCTTCGAATGACCTCCTAAGATGACGATGATTTCGATATGCATACCTTAGGAAAAATCTTAGATGGTCCTACTTCACGATAACGTGATGAGGAATAACCAATCAAATTGCTTTGATTAGTAATATTTATTATAACTGCTCGAGTGATTAACACTAATTTGCTTGTTTTAATTGGTGTTTCATCTCGTCATGTGGTGAGGTAAGATCACCTAAGAATTTCTCGCATGCCTAATGGCTATGGTTTGATTCACTCTACTACTTCTAAATAGAGTTACATAGGACAATATTTTCCTAAAATGGGTTGTTTTGCTTACTCACTTTTTTGAAATATTTTGCAAAAAAATTGACTTTGTTTCCCAATTGACTAATTTATGATTCAAAATCAACTGCTTTCATTTTTCACTGCTGATTCTTTGATTGATGCATGTACACCAGCTTAATCATGTCCAACCAATCATAATATAATGTTTATGAGGCTTAATGGTTGTTGATAATAGTAAGACAGCAATAGTGAGATCCCTGCTTTGACTGATTCCATTGGGAGGGTTATGATCATACCTCCTCCCTGGTTACCACATTTCCTTTCCTAGAAACTCAAATTCATTGAATTCTGTGTGACATCAACCAATAAGAATTAATTTCGAGTTTTTTTTTATAAATCTAAAAAATCCAAAACAATCATAACAAGTGTTGGTTGACCTCAAGACGATTTGAACTTTGCATTGGAGTTTATGGCTATGGAATCTATTTTTACCTTTAAATGTTGGTTGCCCCGAAGAAGAAGGTAAATGTTGCATTGTCCATCAACTATAATGAATTTTAAATATATTTCATTCCAATTTTAAGGTTTTCTAAAATTACATTCCTTTCTGTTCCATACAGATTGTCAAAGGCTTCTCCATGTGTAAAATATGCTTGTAACGTCCAAAAATTATGTGCCCATATAGTGTATGTGTTAACTAATAATGGATTTCACCTACCAAAAAAAATTAATGATGGATTTACTTGGCTAATATACACATTCATATTTCATTAAAAAAAAAAAGATACCGCGTTACCACGTATGGAAACGAATATACTACATAGTATGACACTTCAACAGTCTAATGGAGAAGGGAAAAACGAGTTGCGCTGTCTTTGTGTTTATTTGGCTAATGTTAGCTATCGAGATTGTTGCTCTAACTCCCATGTATTCAAAACCATCAAGGTTTGGAAGAGCATTTCATATTGTAGAATTGTGCACATGTATATTATCTTTTATCGGTTAAGAGTAGTTGTCTGTCACCACACTATTCTTTTTTTTTTTCCGGTATATAAGGAGGCACATGGACCTAAAAGGGGTAGCAGGAAGATGGGATAAATGGGGTACGGGAAGTCCCACGGGTGAATTGAACCCAAGATCTCTAGGTTGTTGGACGAGAGCGGTGCCAATTGTTAGATCCCATATCGTTTATATAAGAGAATGATCCTGGATTTATAAGATAACTAGGCACAACTACGTGATAGCTTAGGCTTTTGGGGTGGAAACGAGTACGGTATCTTATAAGCCAATTATCAATAATATAATATATGAGCGCCTAACCACATGACAACCTTTGATGTAAACCCGGACCCGTCTCCAACAATCTCTCACTGATGTAAGCCGCAAGCCTGGCAGTCTCCTTCTAGCCCAATCGCTGACTGTGCCAACAGGCTGCTCACAACAATACACGATTCAACACTAACTGTACCAAACTCTCTTTCTCATGCTGTTCTTTTTTTTTTCAGTGTATGAAAGAGGCATATAATCTTAGGTGGGTAGAAGGAAGAGAGGGATAAAAGGGTAGGAAAGTCCTAATGGTGGGCTAGAGCGGTACCGACTATACCGAGCTCTTCTTTTCTAATTAAGAAAAAGTAATGCTGACAAAGAGATTCCAACTCTTAAGCTCTACCTCACGGAAAATGTCCAGCGCACCCATCATATGAACCACAAAGTTTGTGCTATTCTAATTCCTGTTGATATTAACACTTACAGGTATCTCTTCGGTGTTGCACTCACTGCTTTTTCCTTTCCTTTTCTTTTCTCTTTCCTTTTTTCTTTTTACAAATGATTCCCCTACAAATATGAATATTATATATTTTGCATATTACTCCTGTTGATATGATAATTTGCATTGGATGAGTGAAAAATCATTATTTTTAATCCTTTTTGACTTTAAGTAATAGAGAGATAAATGAAACGAGATATGATTTTTGTGGAGATATGATCAAGACGGAAGGTTAACTCTCAAGGACGCACTTTTTGAAGCCTCCGGAGATCAACACTTGATCCAACCTAAAATGATTATATCAATTATGAATGCACAATTCAATATAGATTGATAGGTTATGTCCAACAAAGCATGTCGCTCTTACTCTCATTTTTAACATCCGTGGTTCGATGTAGAATGGAATACCAAAGAAGCCGATTATCATTTGAATGGACATTTGATTGATAGCTAAGTCGATTATCATTATGTCCAACAGACGGATGATGGGGATGTATATGAATGCATTGACGTCCACAGACAACCATCCTTGCAGCACCCTGCACTGAAGAGCCACAAAATACAGGTATTTCATCTTCATCAAACTTAGTATCTTTCTTTTTCTTCTTCTGTTAATTCATCTTATGTCATTGATCCATCTTGATGACATTAATGAATATATGGTTATAAAAAATTATACACTTTGCCCGAAAAAAATGACGCTAATTATTGCTGCTATTTTTTAAAAACAGTGAAATATTTTTCAATAGATTTGCTGACTGTAAATTTTACAAAAATTATTTTTAAAAAAGCATTATTTCAATGAAAATTTCCTATAAAATTATTTTCCAATAGAAACTCTTTCAGAAATTTGTAAAAGTATATCATGGTACATTTGGTTCGCAAGAATGAAATAGAGACGGAATAGAATGGAATGAGAAAAGGAATAGAGTGAGGAATAAATAAAATGATAAATAAAAATTATTGTTGTTTGGTTGAAGGAAATAAAGTTATATGGAATAAGATATTTAAAGTTAAAAAATAAAATTGCCCCTAATATATATATTTTACAAATATATAAAAATACTATTAAAATATAAAAATAGCCAAAATATATATAAAAATAATATTTAAAAATAAAACTAAAAAAATGGAATTTGATGAACAGTCGATGGCAAATATGTAATTTGGTCAGCTATTCATGTTGGGAATTCTTATTCACCATTGAAGAGGAAGGCATAGCTATTCCTCCTCTATGGAGGGTGGATCTGGAATAACTACTCTGGATTGGCTTATTCCAGCAATGGAATTCCTATTCCGCGTGGAATAGGAATTCCCACTCTCCTAACCAAACATACCCTTTTTAGTATTACAAGTATATCCTTATGCATGCAAAAGTAAGAAGACTTAGAATTTACAGCTTCCTCCTCGTAAAATGGAAAATGAGATTTGTTGTTGGTTTTGCTTTCTGGCTTGATAACACAAAATGGAGATGACTCTCATGCAGATAAGGCCATCAATACTGGGAAGCCAGCTCTTAAAACAACAACAAGTAGCAAGTGATCAGGGCTGGAAAGGCATGATTGGATTAAAAGAAAGCTGCCCATTAGGAAGCGTTCCCATGTTGAAGTCTGCACCACGTAAGTTGGCCTCACAAAACTTAACAAAACCACTGGAAGGTTTAGCTAAAGCCATTCTTGCAAGTATTTACGCTATTATAAAAGGGGCAAGAATCTGTTTGATTGTGCATGCTGATGATTGGGAAATATCTCGAGGGTGACTCTTATTTCTAATGATTTTGAATATATTTCTGAACATTAGTTTGCTGGGGTTACTACCAAAGGTAGCCTACAGATCACGGGATCTTCTGCATTTTATACCATCAACAATCCTACGTTAGTATTCCCTGATCAGAGAACCTCCGCTACCTCCGCTATTTTAGCTTTGGAAAGTCGTTATGGGGGCTCCGTTTCCAGAGTGGAAGCTGGATGGACAGTAATAAATAAATAAAAAGCAGAAATTTATTTATTATTATACAGAGTTCAAACAATTACAAAAAGTAAAGAGTTATTTATTTGCCAATAACACATTTAAGAGTAGAAACTACAACATGAATCTCCGGCAAAATTTCATCAAATTAGAATGTGAGCAATGACAAAATTTTGTAAAATCTATTTTATCTATTCTTTATACTAAAGTAGAGTGTTAAGACTCTCATGTTGACATGTATCTCAATTCTCATGTTGACACATGTCTCAACTATTTCCCCTTATATATATATATATTTTAGCACGTCCTTCAAAAAAGTTGTAATTTAGCTTAGTGATAGTGTTGTAGTAATTTCACATTGGTAGTTCAGGTTCAAACATTCTCATGACAATCTTTCTCCTCTTATTTATTTTATCTGGAGCAGTTTTAAGACAACACAATAATATATTTTGGACCCGTTTAATTTGTAACACAGAGTTGGAATGGAATGATGAGTTTTAGTTTTTACTTGACTTGATTTAAAATCGGAACCCTTATTATTATTTGTTTAAAACTTTAAATATTTGTATAAAATAGAGCTGTAATAAACTTGTTTATTAATATGGCATAAAAATTATTTATCTAAGAATCGTGTCACAAATTTTGCACTATGTATTTTGCTATAATTACACACATTTAATAATATTAATAAATGATAGAAATAAATAAATAACATCAATAGATAAATGTCATTTTATCTAAAATATATAAATGACATTAATATATAATTTATTATTAAAAAAATTTCTTTTGATGATAAGAATGGAACTAATAGATTTTATTTTATTTGGAATTCAATTTTGTGAGTGTGTCAAGAGAATATGTCTCCCTTGTTTAGGAGAATCGAATCCTCCATTTAAAGGAAACGAAATTTCCAATTCTCTTTCGTGTGTTATCTCTACACCAAACAAACGACACCTTAGTATAATTGACTAGACTTAAATACAGTAGACCATTAATATATTGTTTATGGAAAAATCATAAAATATTCACTTTATGAGCATACTAATAATAAGATATCTCTTTTTAAATTATAAATAATTTTTTTACGAAAAAGATGTTTGATTATATGTTGAACACAATCATAGTTTTTAAACATTTTTATACTTTAATATAATTTATTCACTTTCTTACAAAAGATATCTTTACATTTATTACCTTTATCTGCGGTGTAGCGCGGGTTTCTAACTTAGTTAATATACTAAAACAGGATTTCATTTTTTTAATATGTGGCAACCTGTGATATTTTTTTTTTCATTTTTAAATTTTTTTGTGAGGTGGAACCCACAAAACCGTCCACACCATTGTCCTTCGCTTTTGTTTCCTGCGAAATTTTCTTTTTTAAAATTTGTAAAATTTTTCTGTGCAATGAGGAGCCGTTCCAATCTACTACTAAACACTAAAATTGACACGATTATATCCAAGTCAAGTCAATCAAATAATGGAAGTGGAAAGTAAATTGGAAAGCAAGTAAACAATCAAATTAAGTGTTCCTAGGGTTCACAACTTCCCCTATTCTAGTCTTAACTTAAGTCTATCTCTCATGCAATTAATTCCACCATGTTATTAACCTAGGGTTCTAGGATTTCCCAACTATCTCTTTGCGCACCTCTCGATATCGCAAAAATGTACCTAAGTGGAAGGCACTAACCCACTCTATCTCTAGGCGATTAGTGTTGAAAGGCCAACTAAACCAACCCTAATTGGCTATCTAGGGTGCTCACTATCTCTCGATATGCTCGCACGAATAATCTTACCTCTCAACATAAGTTAACCTAGACTATGCACCCTCTAGCCTAATTTCGATCCGCTCTCTTGAGACTTCTCTTAATCTCAAGATCATTCTCGTGGGTGATCAAGCCAAAAGAAAGTATAGGGTATGGGATATGCATAAATAATACCTAGGATGCGTACTTCAATAAATCATACACATGATTGAATAGAACTCAACCTAAACATCGAAATAGTTTCCATTGATCCCCCTAGGAATGTAGGGGTTTAGTTCAACATAATAAAATAGAATACAAGAGATGGAAGAGAAGACAATATCATGAAAACAAGAAGGAAAGGTATAAAAGGAGCTCTACATAGTGGTGCAGTCGAATATCTCGATCATGCCTCCACGATCTTTAAGCACGGACCCTCCTTGTTCCAAGTCTACAACCTTCCTTCGCTCTTGAAACACACTAGAATATGCTGAATGATGGTGTACAAGTTCTCCCTCAAAGCTACTGAAGCGATTCCTTTATATAGTTGGAAGTTGGGATCTATCGGGATATTTCTCGATCTCAAACTTTCCCTTTAGGATTGCTGCATATTCTTCCAAGTCTTTAACCATTTTCCTCTTTGTTTCTAGACCATTAATTGCTCTAATAAGTGTGGGAATACATCTGGAAACTTTCCTAAGTCGTTAGGATCAAGAAAGACAAGTTTCCTATTTTGAATCCGCATGAAAGTCGTGTGTCGCCCAGTAAACCGTAGTCTAAGACTGCGGCTACCCTATTCTGCGCATAGTTTCTTTTCTTTGGCCATGACTTCCTTGTTTTAGCTCTGATTTGTGATCCATTTAATGTATTGGAATCCTGACTCAATAAACTTTCCAATAATATCTTATTTTCCATATTTCTCATGTAGAAAATATGAGAAATTTCCTCCTAAAGTTGCTGCATCATCATTGAGCCAGCCATTTCTTCCTCTTTCCACACATCTTGTTTCCGCTCCCTGCCCATCAAACTACTTCCAGCAGTATTTACCTTACATTTAAAGTTATAAGAACTATACTTTGTACCAATTAAATCTCATGAATAAAAAGATAAGCAATTAACCTCTAAATATATAGAAAGTAGCCTAAAACTCGAAGATCTAAGTCGGGAATGGGCAAATAAATCATACAAATCACAATATCAATAGGAGCACCCGCTACTTTAATACCCGGCTATTCATAAGAGAAGAACTATCAAAACTGAGGGGTTACGGCTGTCCAATGGAGATTGGTGCTTCGATGATCAAGAACTTAGATCGTTTGTGACATAGTATTTTGAAGAGTTTTATCGAGAGAGTTGGCAAACGAGCAGGTCGAGACTTCCCAACCGGTTCCCAATCCTTGAGAATACCCAATTGCATGTGCTCTATGCTCCATTAATGACGGAAGAAGTTTTTAAGGCACTTAGGGGCATGGGTCTGCTCAGAACACCTGGGACGAATGGCTTTCAAGCACTCTTTTATCAATCGAATTGGGGCTTATTGGGGAATCGAGTTACGAAATTGGTGAAGGATATATTAGATGGTGGTAAGTTAGCGAGAGGGATAAATCGAACGTTGCTAGTTCTTATCCCGAAGATCCTGAACCCAGAAACTATTCACAATTTTTTACCGTTTAGTCTATGTAATGTGTCGTACAAGTTGGTGACCAAGACAATTGCTAATAGGTTGTGGGAATTTATGCCTTCATGGATTTCTCCTAATCCATCGAGCTTCGTTCCTGGCCAGCTTATACAAGATAATACAATCGTGGCTCAAGAGATTGTGCATATCATGAGGAATCTATGGAGAAAAGGGGGTTTCATGGTGATCAAAATGGATTTATAGAAGGCTTATGATACCCTCTCATGGGACTTACCATAGAAATTATGGGTGTCATCATGGAATGGGTGACTTTACTAGAGATCCAAGTTTTATGGAATGGTGAGTTGGCAGACAGCGTCACAATGGGTCGAGTTGTTAGACAAGGTTGTCCCCTCTCCCCATACTTGTTCATATTACGTATCGAAAGACTGGGGCATAATATAAATGAAAGAGTAGCAAGAGGACGATGGAGACCAATCAAAGTAGGGAGGAAGGAACCTGTCATATCCCATTTCATGTTTGTCGATGAACTCCTATTATTTGCTGAGGCTTCTACTAATACGATAAGAGAAGTTAAATATGCAATTGAAGAATTTTGTAGTACATCAGGGCAAAAAATTAGTGACGAGAAGACGATGTTGTACTTCTCGAGGAATGTGTTAGGCCAGGTTCAAGATGGCATTCGAGAACATGTAACTTTACTGAAACCAAAGACCTTGGAAGGTATTTGGGAGTCCCAACTCTTCATGGTAGAATAACAAAGAGGATTTACTGTCGTGTAGTAGAGAGGGTGAAATCGAGATTAAGTGGATGGGCGGCTAGTACACTCTCGATAGTGAGCAGGGTGTCATTGGTCAAATCAGTTCTCTTGACCATTTTGACATATACAATGCAATCGACTATGCTTCCTCGAGCTACAGTAGATGAAGTTGAAAGACTATGTAGAAACTTCATTTGGGGGCATTCAATTGATTGCAGGGGTCATCATCTCATCAATTGGGACACAATCACACAACTACTTGAGAGAGGTGGCCTAGGAATAAGGAGGTTGGCTGAGTTGAATGAGGCGTTCATGGGCAAACTCTACTGGGGTCTAATATCCCAGAAGGACAAATTGTGGATACAGGTTTTAAAGAATAGATTTGAAGACCCTAATTCCATAATTTTGGCATTTTGAAGTCGAGCCACAGCCTTGCCCCTCTGGAACTCTTTGTGCCACCATTGGCCTGTCATCTCCAGAGAATTGGGATGGATTCTGGGCTCGATCAAAGTGCCCCGATTTTGGACTGATCATTGGACTTCGTGTCAGTACTCTTTATATGAATGCTCGTAGCCATGGTTCCTTACTCTTGGCTTGATCTTCTAGTATGTGAGTTCACTTCACAAGGGGGAGGATGGAATTGGGTAGCCTTCTCAGAACTTCTTCCGAATAGAGTTGTTATTGAAATTGTTGCTACTCCGACACCTAATCCTGCTGGTGGCCGGGGTCGCCTCTTCTGGCACCTATCTAATAATGGCTCCTTCTCAGTGGGTTCTACTTATGAACTAGTTATGCGTGGCAGGTGGTCTAAGAAGAGACTTGTATGGAAATTAATATGGAAATGGAAAGGCCCTGAACGTATCAAAACTTTTCTATGGCTAGCCGGGCATGGCAGACTTCACACAAATGAGCTTTGGTGCCAAAAGGGTTGCTAACTAATGGTATTTGCTCACTTTGTGCAACCGAGTTAAAAACAATCCTTCACGTCTTGAGGGACTGCTCATGTGCCCAGCCGATTTGGAGGTTGCTTGTCTCCCAATCGAATTACTCTTCTTTCTTTTCTGGAAACTTAGAACAATGGCTCCTTTGAAATCTTTCCCAATCTCACCGACATCGTGGAGATCTTCCATGGTCATTATGGAAGTGGAGGAACAAGGCAATTTTTGAACCAAACTTCACTAGATCGGTTGACTACACAAGTCACATTGTGAAGACGGCTACTATCTTCCATCATGCCTAGAATTTTGACTCTAATGGTTGTGAGATGTAGATAAAATATTGGAGAAATATTGGTTGGGAGAAGCCTAAGCCTGAGTGGATTAAGCTTAACACGGATGGAGCAGCAAAGGGAAATCCGAGTTTAGCCGGTGCAAGTGGCCTGCTCAAGGATGGCTCGGGGAGAAGGTTAGGAGGTGTCATTCACCATGTTGGTGATTCCACCTTAGTTCGGGCCAAGTTGTGGGCTGTTAGGTCGGGACTCAAGATAGCTTGGGATTTGGGTTATCGTCAGGTCATCCTTGAGGTGGACTCAGAAGTGTGACACAATCATTGATTTCTCATAGACAAGACACGGGCTGGAACGAGCCCGTTTTCCGAGACATTTACAAGTTACTACTACGAAATTGGAGTTTGGTAATCCAACATGTCTACATGGAAGGCAATAGTTGCGCAGATTGGTTGACTAACTACGCCTACTCATTTCCTCTTGGTGTTCATCGTCTTAGCTCATGTCCGAATGGGCTCGATTTACTGTTATTTGGTAATTCTATTGGGACAACCATGCATGCGTCGATGCTGAATTACTTAATTTTCTTTTAATGCAATTGGGCTTCGACCCCATATTTCACCAAAAAAATTTGCAAAATTTATCGACCACTTTTATTTTTCACTACTGATTCTTTGATTGATGCATGCACATCAGCTTCATCATGTCCAACCAATCATAATATAATGTTTGTGAGACAGGAGTAGTGAGATCGCAACTTTGAATGGTTGTTCCATTGGGGGTATTACAATAATACCTCCACCATGTTACCATTTTTCCTTGTGTAAAAATTCAAATCCAATGAGTTCTATGTGACACCAACCAATGAAATTCAACTATTTCTAAATATTTTTATAAAACATAAAAAATCCAAAACAATCATAAGAACTTTTGGTTGACCTAACCCCAAAAGGATTTAAACTTGCGATGGGGTTTATGGCTATGGAATCTACTTTTAACTTTCTATAGATTTGTTGGTTGACCTGACCCCAAAGGATTTAAACTTGCGATGTGGTTTATGGCTATGGAATCTACTTTACCTTTAAATGTTGGTTGCCCCCCAAAGAAGAAGGTAAATGTTGCATTTGTCGGTCAACTATAATGAATTTTAAATACATTTCATTCCAATTATTTCAAGGTTTTTTAAAATTACATTCCTTTCTGTTCCGTAGAGATTGTCAGGCTAAGGTTTCTCAATGTGTAAAATACTAAAAATGGATTTCACCTACAAAAAAAATAATGATGGATTTACATGGCTAATGTAAACATTCATATTTCATAAAAACAAAAAAGATACGGTTCACCATGTATGGAACCTTTGGCAAATATAAGAACACTACAGAGTATGACACTTGAACAGGTGCAACTCTAATGGAGAAGAGAAAAACGAGTTGCGCTGTCGCTGTAATTATTTGGCTAATATTAGCTATTGAGATTGATGGCTCCAACTCCCATGTATACAAAACCATCAAGGTTTGGAATGGCAGTTCATATTGTAGAATTGCACACATGCATATTATCTTTTATCGGTTAAGAGTAATCATCTGTCACCACACTATTCTTTTTTTTTTTTGATATACAAAAGAGGCCTATAATCCTAGGAGGGTAGAAGGAAGAGAGGGATAAAGGGTACATGAAAGTCCTATCTAATGGTGGGCGATAGCGGTACCGACTGTACCAAGCCTTCCTTTTCTAATTAAGAAAATGTCCAGCGCATCCATCATATGAACCATACAGTTTGTGCTATTCCAATTCCAGCAGATATTAGCGCTTACAGGTATCTTCGGTGTTGCGCTCGCCGCTTTTTCTGGTTCTTTGTTTTTTCTTTTAGAAATGCTTCCCTAAAAATACAAATATTTTCTGTTTTGCAGATTACTCCTTTTGATATAATAATTTGCATTGGATGAGTGAAAATTTGTTGTTTTTGTTCTTTTTTGCTTAAAGTAATATAGATAAATGGAACACCATATGATTTTTGTGGAGATATGATCATAATGGAAGCTTAACTCATAAGGGAGCACTTCTTGAAGCCTCTGGAGATCAACATTTGATCCAACATAAAATGATTGTATATTTATACATAAACAATTGGATAAATTACATTGCTGGTATATTAACTTTTTCAAAAATTTTATATTGGGACATTAATTTTTTTTGTTGCATATGAGTACATTAATTTCCAAAAAAGTTTCATAATGGTACAAAATACGATGGAATGACTAACGCTATTAGTCCGATGCTGTGTTGGCATATAACATATGGATGTTATGTGTGCAATAGCGCTGATGTGCATATCCACATAATATTTTTAAATAAATGCTGAAGAAATTAGTCTACTTTTTTGAGATTTTGGGATCGATATTTCATTTAATATCAATATTTTTTATATGTAAAAATACATATAGAAAATTAAGATTATATGAATTTCTTAATTTTCTATATTTTCAATTTTTCATATATTTTCTAAAAAAAAAT
>JAOYND010186797.1:0-17132 GCA_025802135.1 Lagerstroemia fauriei
TACCGTACCCCTCCTCAGCCATGTTACCTATAAAAGCACAAGTTCACCCTTCTTCAGATAATTTAGCACGATGGATGGGACCGGTTAGACATCTTTTGAATCAAAGCAACACAACCAAGAGGTCTTCCACATTAAGTATTTGCAGAACTGCCTTTTTGAATGGCTGGCTGAGGTACATACTTTCTCTTTTTTCGATAGAAGGTGAACATTACTCCATTGAATCTTTTTCTCAAGGTACTTAATTGTTATTATCGATTGTGTTGTTCGTAATCCAATTCATCAAATTAAAAGATTAAATTTATGCATAAAATCTACCTCATCGTTATCATCTTACAATAATCTAAAAAAAATTGTGCCCTTCAATTGGAAGTTGTTCTCCAATTTCTAATCATTAGAAAATTTATTAATTAAAATGCTACCTTTTCACAAATGTAAAAATTAGATTTCTGCCACGACCCATTAAACATCATACTCACCTTCCTTGACCTTTCGGATTAGGGATGATTTTATATTCTGTATTTTCAATAATATCCGAACCCTATCATGCATAAGTCCTGTTCATAAATTTGGAACTCTGATAATGTCATACTAGATCTGAGAACAAAAACATGTATCATGCACAGGTTGCGAGACCATCTTGAAGCCTGGTCATTATTTTTTCTTCTTATGTCTATGAATTAAAAATTATTTTGATATAATAAACTCATCAAATATGCATAACTAATATATTATAAAGTTGGTACAGTTAGAAATACAATGATACAAATGGCTCAAAAACTGCAAATAAGAAAATTAATATTATCTGTACAAACCGGTATTCTATATAATTGAATTCAAATACCTTATGTGCTAGAAATAATACCAAACGGATTTCATGATTTATTACTTGGATTCTACCCGAATTTTATTGAAATCTATTCAAAAACTACCGCACCGGATAGGTTCGTAGTGGTCATGGTTCTTCGCACCCAATTTTTGAATATGGCAAATGGAATCTGCATAGAATAAAATTTGGCATGTAATGAATCATGACATAGAGCAATTTACGGTGGTTAATGCAATAAGGGCTAATACAATAATAATGCAATGTAAATCTAATATTCCCTTTTCTGGAACATTGATTAAATGTGCTAGCTATTTTTTTTGGGTATGGAAGTTTGGCATAATAATTCATGTCAAAAATCTATTTATGGTATTTTTAAATTGTTGTTAATACAATGATAATGCCATGTAAAATCTCAAATTTCTTTTCCTAGAACATTGACTAATATGTTAGCTAAATTATTTTTTGAATGTGAAATAACATTGGTTGTCGTGGAAAGCCTTACTTTTCCACACCTATTAATTTTTTTCATTTTTGACTTTTAATATGTAATTTACTAGATATTATTGATTATTGAGAATGATTTTTTGGATAATGTCATCTGAATACTATATGATATAGTCATTTTGTGCTTCCGACTGTTGATCGATGTTGGCATGATTAATAAAAATGAAATCTCATGCACATTTCTTCTATTACTACATATATAAACTCTAAGAATTGGTGACAACCTCTGAAAAAAGTGAAATTTTTAGGTTATTTTCTTTTCCAAGTAAAATATAGCAACTTACCAATTAAAGTAACATTTATCAACCTTCTAAGAGAAGGGAAGGAAGACAATTTCAACTAAAATTCTCTACTATTAGGACAATGACAGTTACAGCTCCTATAAATAGGGTACATGTTGCTTCTCACGTCGAACAATTATTTTTAAATCACAAACTATGCTTCCTCCGTCATCAGCTTTCTCTATATGTCTTCCCATTTTTTTCATCAATTACAAAATCATGTACATACTCCAAAATCCAATCAAAATCCATTCACATCTTCCATGGTGTTTCGATATAAATCGATAATATATCTCACTCTATCGGTTCAGTGACATACGAGAGATAAGGAGCATGACAAGATTGATACTTCTCCATGAATACATTCCCTCTCTCTTTCCATTGCTACCTTGGGGAAATCTTACCATCATTTATGTGCTGACCGCTGGTGTACCTATAAGCAAAATGATGTATACTCACATAAGTTTGTAAAAATACCCTAGGCTGCGCTTAATTGTCTATTGTACGAAGTATTGGTATGGGTCATGCAAACACCGAAGACGGATGAGATCATGTGGTATGGAGGAAGGAGGAAGAAGTTGCAGAGTTTACACCTAATAATGTAGTGGAATTGTTGTATAAATTGAGAATGCTTGTTATGTAGTGAGTTTAACTAGCTCACACACGCTTATGATGGGTTAATGTTGGGCAACCAGCACGATTGATATCTCGGTGATATATCCCATGAGCACACTATAAAAGAGAGGATAATATTAGGATACATATCACCGAGATATCAATTTAAATACCCTAAATTTTTTATGATACCCAGACCCTATCTCATGTAAAACCAGTTCCTAACTTTTCGATTCAGACTCTTATAGGTTTTGGGTATCCTATTGGAATCTATTTATTATTTATTTTTACCTCTAAAATATGCTTCAACATTTTTCATGATTATTATTATTTCATATAATTTTTATCATAATAAAATATGTGTAATTTTAAGTATGTTTGCATTATATTTACGTACTATATATTATTGATTTTAAGTTATAATAATATTGCAGGCATGAAAAATTAATCAAATATCCATAGTTATTATATTGAATGAAATTTCATCGAGTTTGGAACAAAAAAGTTTAAATAGTTCGTGAAATGACCAGTTCACAAGTTCAGGCTCCGGTTCCGATTCTGAGTACCTTGTGTGCTAGAACTGAAATCGGGACCGACCAGTTGCTTCATTCTTTACTTGAAACCTACCATAACTTTGTTGAGATCTACCCAGAACCTACCCAGTTCTGACTAGTTCCGGTTCACACCCCTAACAATAACCCATTAGAAGTGTGTGTGAACTACTTAAGCTCACTACATAAAAAGCATTCTTAATTTACACGACAATTCCATTACATTAATTGACTGTAAACTCTTCAACTTTTTCCTCATTTCTCCATACCCATGATCTCGTCCGTCTTCGAGGTTTGCATGACCAACACTAATACTACCAATACTTCATACAATAGACAATTAAGCGCAGCCCTAGATAATTTGGTTGGAGTAATGTGAGTGTACATTCTTCCTGTCGTAGATATACCCGCTGCCAACATAGTTTAGATCATGGTAAAATTTTCCCAAGGTAGCAATAGAAAGAGAAAGGGAATGTATTCATGGAGGAGTATCAATCTTCTCATACTCCTAATCTCTGGTATGCCACTGAACTAATAAAATGAGATATATTATCGGTTTATATCGATCTACCATGGAAGTGGATTTTGATTGGATTTTGGAGTGTGTATAGAATTCTAGAATTGATAATTAAAGAAAAGGCAGATATATGTAAAGAAAGATGATGACGGATGAAGGATAGTTTGTGATTTGAAAATAATTTATTTATTTGACATTAGAAGTGACACGTATAATATTTAGAGGAGATGTAATAGTCATTTGCCCTTATAGTAGAGAATTTTAGTTAAAATTGTCTTCCTTTCCCTTTCATAGAAGGTTAATAAAATGTTACTTTAATTGGTAAGTTGGTGTATTTTATTTGGAAAAGAATCACCTATGAATTTCACTTGTTTCAATGATTGTCTAGTTTATATACATATATGTGCTAATAGAAGAAACGTACACGAGATTTCATTTATTAACCAAGGCGATATTGTTGGATGGCCGGAAGCACAAAATTGCTATTATCATATAGTATTCAAATGGCATTACCCATAAACTTCTTCTCAATAATCAATTATATATTTAGTAAATTACATATGAAAAGTAAAAAGAATGAAAAAAAATTTAATATATGGTGTGGAAAAGTAAAATTTTGCACAACAACCAAGGTTGTTTCTCAATAAAAAGATAAATAATTATGCTAACACATTTAATGAATGTTCGAGAAAAAGAAATATTAGATTTTGCATGGCATTATTATTGTATTAACAAAATAGAAACTGGCAATTTTTGACACGACACGGTAACACGACACGACACGATATGGAGTTCGGCGGGTTTGGGTCAAGTCTATACAGACACAAACCTGTTCAAAACGAACCTCTTCAGACATGATAAATAAACGTGTTGAAGTTGATTGAACTTGTGTAACCCGATAATACACGTTTATTAAATATATTTCATTATTTTTATATAAATATTGAACATATTTATGTATAAAAATTTTATGATATGTAAAATATTACATACATTACATGTTTCATTATCATCAAATATTATGTAATTAATAAATCTATCTTATTTATTATACTAATTGTCTATAAATATAATTATTTTAATGGTTGTGTCATATATTATTAGAGTGTAATTATATATTAAAGATATTCCATATTAAATGGGTCAACCCAGTTTAGACATGGTTTAGACATGACCATTTAGACACAAGCCTGTTTATATACAAAAAATAAATGTTTCATGTCCAAGTCATCAAGGTTTCCAACCTAAACAGTTTCAGACATGACACGTTTAAATACGACACGACATAGTTTGTCAGGCCTAGAAACTGCTAAAAGTAGATTTTTGACATAAATTATTAGGAAAAATTACATATATGGTACATTTCCTTTTTTGTTACATTTTAGTACATTTTCTTTATAGAATGTTTCATAATGGTACATTTCCTTTTTTTCCGTTACAGTTTAGCACATTTCCTTTCAAAATTGTTACAGTTTAGTACAAAACGTCAAACTGTCATTAACACCGTTAATGCTGTTTAACATTGGTACAACACTAAAGTCGTGTCCATATCAGATCGCCACGTTACTAATGCTAAATAGCATTAACGGTGTTAACGGCGGTTTGACGTTTTGTACTAAACTGTAACAATTTTGAAAGGAAATGTACTAAACGGTAACAAAAAAAGGAAATTTACTATTATGAAACATTTTATAAAGGAAATGTACTGAAATGTAATGAAAGAAAAGAAATGTACCATTATGAAACATTCCCTAAAGGAAATGCACAATCTGTGTATTTTTCCCAAATTATTATATGCCAAACTTTCATACATAAAAAGTAATTTAGCTAGCACATTTAATCAAAGTTCCAGAAAAGGGAATATTTGATTTGCATGGCATTATTATTATATTAATCCTTATTAAATTAACTACCATAAATTGCTCTGTTCCATGACTCATTACATTCCAAACTTGTTTTTATGCAAATTTCACTTGCCATAGTAAAAAATGTTTGTTTGAAGAACCAAGGCGTAAGAACGAAAAAAATCTTAGATGGTCATATTTTACGGTGACGTAGTGAGGAAGAACAAATTAAATTAGTTTGTTTAGTGATAATTATGATAATTGCTTTGGTGATTAATACAAATTTTACACGTTTGTTACAATCTAATTTATTTTTTCTCACATCACGTGACGAGGAAGGATCACCCAAGAATTTTAATGAAAAAGACACCCGCAGCCTCCAAATGTGTTGCCTGTTATACGAAATAACGACGTGGGTAATACAAACTCTTAAAGGATGAATTAGCTCATGGGAATGGAATTGTCGTATATATTTTGAGAATCTTTATTAGGCGCATAATGTCTTTTTTTGAGTTAAATATGCTTGTTAAATAAAGTATTGTACTCTACCGAAGAAAAATAAAGTATTGTCCTTTATCTATATAAAATTATATGCAAGTGTTGATAATTTTTTCTGTCTTTATTTTTCAATGTATGTTCTATTCCAAATTTATATATTAAAATATATGACACTAGATATGAACCCGTACTACACATAAAGAAAAAATAAGCATATATAAAATACTCAGATGTACCTATATAATGAGATAGTTTATTTATAATGTATTACAATTTAATTCATTTGAAATTCGTTAACTTACAGTAGTAGGTAGAACATTCTAAGTTGTCATCAGTATACCATGTCAAATTTTACTTTTCTAAATTTACAATTTCAATCTATTCGTTCAAAAAAGTGACAGATTTTTACTGTTAAAATTGTAGGTATTGAGTAATATGGGGAATCTAAGCAGTTAATTAAAGATTTCTACTATTAAAATCATAGATATAGAGTGAGAGGAAAATGAGTGAAATAATTATTTTACCCTAATCTGCATAATTTTATAAAGCATATGCATGTCATAAATTTTAATATGTAAATTAGATTAAGGGCAAATATGGAAAATAAAAAAGACACAAAACCTTCCAAACATTTACATATAATATATGACATGCATTTGCTTTGTAATCTCTCTATATTAAGATTAAAATAATAATTTTATTAGTTTTTGTATCTTAACAGTAATTTTTCATTAACTGCTGAGATTCCTCCTCTGTCATTCCATATCAATCCATGTCTATATTTTTAACAACAAAAATATATCCCTGTTTTTTGGACAAATGATCTAAAATTGTAAACTTGCAAAGGTAAAATTGTAAAATATACGAGGAAAATTGAAAATACTCTATCTATTATTGTAAGTTAACAATTTTACTTTATTAAATTATAATACATTATAAATAAATAATATAATTCTATGGGTTCATTCCAATATTTTACTCTTGATTATTTTTATTTTCTTTTTGTGCATAGAACGGGTAAGTTTTTAGTAATTATTATATGTTTCTTCTCTCTTGCTTTCTTCGATCAAGTACGAATTCAATGTTGCACAAGAATGAGTTCACTGAGCCTCCCTTTTGCAGGAGGTATAAATATTACAATTTTCGACACTAAATTAAAATAATTAGAGCGGAGTCGGCCGACATGATGATAAAAACGATAAGGGAAACATCCCATATTGATTATACAAGGAGCCTTACCCGACCTTTTTTTCCCCACATAAATAGAAGAATATCCCACACGAATATTTACCGATCCCCTTCTCGGCCATTTTACCTATATATACACAAGTTAACTCTTCCTCGGATAACTTAGCACGATCAATGAAACTGGTAAGATATCTTTTGAATCAAAGCATGCAATCGGCAAACACAACCGAGAGCTCTTCCATATCAAGTATTCGCAAAACTACCTTTTTCAATGGGTGCCTGAGGTACGTACGCTCTCTTTTTTCGATATAAGGTGAATATCACCCATTGAATCTTTTTTCTCACGGTACAATATAATTGTTCTATTATTGATTGTGTATTGCTTGTAATTCAATTCGTTAAAATTAAAAATTAAATTTATTCATAAAATCTACCTCATCGTTATCATCTTACAATAATCTAAAAAAAAATTCTGCCATTCAATTGGTGTTGTTCTCCAATTTCTAATCATCTGAAAATTTATAAATTAAAATGCTACATTTTCACAAATGTAAAAATTAAATTTCCGCTACTGCTCATTAAACATCATACTTGCCTTCCTTGTGCTCTGGGATTAGGGTGACTTTATATTCTGCATTTTCAATAATATCTGGACCCTATCTTGCATTAAGAGTTGTTCATAAATTTTTCACTCTGACACTGTCATACTAGATCTGAGAACAAAAACATGTATAATTAATAGTAAAAAATTATAAATTTCTCACTCTGACACAGGTTGTGGAACCCTCTTGAAGCCTGGTCACTGTTTTTTCTTCTTATGTTTATTAACTAAAAATTATTTCGATATAATAAACTCATCAAATATGCATAATTAATATATTAAAAAGTTCATAGAGTTTGAAATATAGTGATACGAACAGCTCGAAAATTATACATAAGGATAATAATATTATCTGCACAAACCGATATTCTATATAATTGAATTCAAGTACCTTATGTGCTAGAAATAAAACCAAATGGATTTTATTATTTATTACTTAAAATCTACCCAAATTTTATTGAAATCTATTTGAATAACTACCACATCAGATGGGCTCGTACTGATCATGGTTCTTCACACCCCATTTTTGAATATGGCAAATGGAATCTGCATAAAATAAAGTTTGGCATGTAATTAATCATGGCATGGAGCAATTTACGGTGGTTAATTCAATCAGGGCTAGTACAATAATAATGCCATGTAAATCTAATATTCCATTTTCTGGAACATTGAATAAATATGCCAGCTATTTTTTTGGGTGTGGAAGTTTGGTATAATAATTCATGTCAAAAATCTATTTATAGTAGTTTTAAATTGTTGTTAAATACAATGATAATGCCATGCAAACTCTGAAATTTCTTTTTCTATAACATTGAATAATATGTTAGCTAAATTATTTTTTTAATGTGAAATAACATTGGTTGTCGTGAAAATCTTTACTTTTCCACACATTAATTTTTTTTCATTTTTGACTTTTAATATGTAATTTACTCGATATTATTGATTATTGAGAATAATTTTTTGGATAATGCCATCTGAATACTATCTGATATAGCCATTTTGTGCTTCTGACCATTGATCAATATTGGCATGGTTAATAAAAATGAAATCTCTTGCACATTTCTTCTAGTACTTCATATATAAACTCTAATAATTAGTGATAACCTCTGAAACAAGTGAAATTTTTAGGTGATTTTCTTTTCCAAATAAAATATACCAATTTGCCAATTAAAGTAACATTTATCAACCTTCTAAAAGAAGGGAAGGAAGACAATTTCAACTAAAATTCTCTACTGTTAGGACAAATGACATTTACCGCTCCTATAAATAGCATACATGTCACTTCTCATGTCGAACAATTATTTTTAAATCACAAATTATCTTTTCTTCGCCATCAGCTTTCTCTACATGTCCTCCCAATTTTTCTTTATCAATTCCAAAATCATTTACACAGTCCAAAATCCAATCAAAATCCATTCACACCTTCCATGGTGTTTCGATATAAATCGATAATATATCTCATTCTATCGGTTCAGTGGCATACCAGAGATTAGGAGCATGAGAATATTCATACTTCTCCATGAATACATTCCCTCTTTGTTTCCATTGCTACACTGGGGAAATCTTACCATCATTTATATTCTGACTGCGGGTGTACCTATGAGCAGAAGGATGTATACTCACATAAGTTTGGTAAAAATACCACGGGTTGCGCTTAATTGTTTATTGTACGAAGTATTGGTATGGGTCATGCAAACATCGAAGACGGATGAGATCATGTGGTATGGAGGAAGGAGGAAGAAGTCGAAGAGTTTACATCCTAATAATGCAGTGGAATTGTTGTATAAATTGAGAATATTTGTTATGTAGTGCATTTAAGTAGCTCACACACGCTTCTGATAGGTTAATGTTAGGCAACCAGCACGATTGATATCTTGGTCATATATCCCATGAGCACACTATAAAAGAGAGGCTAATATTATGGTATATATGACCAAGATATCAATTTAAGTACCATTTTTCATTATACCCAGTCCTTATCTCATATATGACCAGTTCCTAACTTTTGGATCTAAACTCTTATAAGTTTTGGATATCGTATTGAAATCAACTTATTTTTTATTTTTTTACCTCTAAATATGGATTACTTCAATATTTTTCTTGATTATTATTATTTCATATAGTTTTTTATATAATAAAATATGTACAATGTTAAGCAAGTTTGCATTATATTTACGTACTATTTATTATTGATTTTAAGTTATAATGATATTGCAGGCATGAAAAATTCATCAAATATGCATAATCATTATATTAAATGAAAGTTCATCGAGTTAGGAATAAAAGAGTTTAAGCGGTTTGTGAATTGAAGTTCAAAGGAGAAGGTTATAAACGATTAAAATTAACTGCACGAATCAGTTAGCAAGTTCAGGCTCCAGTTCCTATTCCGGGTACCCTATGTGCTGGAACCGGAACTGGAAACAATCGGTTCCTTTATTCGTTACTCGAAATCTATCATATTTTCATTGACATCTACCTAGAACCTACCCAGTTCTGACTAGTTCCGGGTTTACCACATTCCCATTCACAACCCTAACATTAACCCATCTGAAGTGTGCGTGAACTACTTAAGCTCACTACATAAAAAGCATTCTCAATTTACACGGCAGTCCCATTACATTAATTGATGATAAACTCTCCAACTTCTTCCTCCTTTCTCTATATCCATGATATAGTCCGTCTTCGGGGTTTGCATGACCAAAACTAATACTACCAACACTTCGTACAACTGACAATTAAGCGCAGCCCTAGATAATTTGGTCGGAGCAATGTGAGTGTACATCCTTCCCTTCATAGAAATACCTGCAGCCAACGTAGTTTAGATCATGGTAAAATTTTCCCAAGGTAGCAATGGAAAGACAGGGGGAATGTATTCATGGAGGAGTATCAATCTTCTCATGCTCCTAATCTCTAGTATGCCACTGAACCAATGGAATGAGATATATTATCTGTTTATATCGAACCCCCATGGAAGGTGTGTGGATTTTGATTGGATTTTGGAGTGTGTATAGGATCTAAAATTGATAATTAAAAAACAAAGCAGACATATGTAAAGAAAGATGATGACGGACGAAGAATAGTTTGTGTTTTGAAAATAATTTATTATTTGACATGAGAAGTGACACGTATACTATTTACATTACAGGAGAGGTAATAGTGATTTGCCCTTATATTAGAGAATTTTAGTTCAAATTGTCTTCCTTCCCCTTTCATAGAAGGTTAATAAAACGTTACTTTAATTGGTAAGTTGGTGTATTTTATTTGGAAAAAAATCAACTATGAAATTCACTTGTTTCAATGATTGTTTAGTGTGTGTGTGTGTATATGTGTATATATATATATATATATATGTGCTAATAGAAGAAACATACACGAGATTTCATTTTTATTAACCAAGGCGATATTGTTGGATGGCCAGAAGCACAAAATGGTTATTATCATATAGTATTCAGATGACATTATCCATAAACTTATTCTCAATAATCAATTATATATTTAGTAAATTACATATGAAAAGTAAAAAATGAAAAGAAAATTTAATATGTGTGGAAAAGTAAAATTTCGCATGACAGCCAAGGTTGTTTCTCAATAAAAAGATAAATAATTATGCTAACACATTTAATCAATGTTCTAGAAAAAGAAATAATATATTTTGCATGGCATTTTTATTGTATTAACAATATAAAAACTAGCAATTTTTTTACAGGACACGATAACCTGACAGAACATGATACGGTGTTCGGCGAGTTTGGGTAAAGTCTATACAGACACAAACCTGGTCAGTTACAAACCTGTTTAGACATGATAAATTAACATCTTTAAGTGGGTTGAACATATGTAACCCAATAATAGACATTTAAACACGTTTATTAAATATATTTCATTATTTTTATATAAATATTGAACATATATTAAAACATTTATATGTAAAAAATTTATGATATGTAAAATGTTACATACATTACATGTTTCATTATCATCAAATATTATGTAATTAATTAATCCATCTTATTTATCATACTAATTGTCTATAAATATAATTGTTTTAATGGTTGTGTCATATACTGTTAGAGTATAATTATTTATTAAAGATATTCTATATTAAACGGGTCAACCCAGTTTAGACACGGTTTAGAGATGACTATTTAGACACGAACCTGTTTAAACACGAAAAATAAATGTCTCATGTCCAAGTCATCAAGGTTTCTAACCCGAACATGTTTAAACACGACACGTTTAAACACAACACGACACAGTTTTTCAGGCCTAGATACTACCACAAGTAGGTTTTTGACATGAATTATCATATGCCAAACTTCCATACATAAAAAGTAATTTAGCTAGCACATTTAATCAATGTTCCAGAAAAGGGAATATTAGATTTGCATGGTATTATTATTATATTAATCCTTACTAAATTAACTACCATAAATTGCTCTGTTCCATGAATCATTACATTCCAAAATTGTTTTTATGCAAATTTTACTTGCCATATTCAAAAATGGTTGTGTGAAGAATCAGGACGTAAGAACGAAAAAAAACTTAGGTGGTCCTACTTCACGGTGACGCCGTGAGGAATAACCAATTAAATTAGTTTGATTAGTGATAACTATGGTAATTGCTCTGGTGATTATTACAAATTTACACATTTGTTTAATCCGATTTATTTTTTTCACATCACATGACGAGGTAGGATCACCTAAGAATTTTCTCATAAAAAAGACACCTATCTCCAAATGTGTTGCCTGTTATACGAAATAACGGTGTGGGTAAAACAAACTCTTAAAGGAAGGATTAGCTAAAGGGAATGGAATTATCGTATATATTGAGAATCTTTATTAGGCACATAATGTCTTTTTTTGAGTTAAAAATGCTTGTTAAATAAAGTACTGTCCTCTACCGAACAAAAATAAAGTATTGTCCTTTATTTATATAAAATTATATGCAAATGTTGATAATTTTTTCTGTCTTTATTTTTCAATGTATGCTCTATTCCAAATTTATACATTAAAATATATGACACTAGATATGAACCCGTACTACACATAAAGAAAAAATAAACATATATAAAATACTCAGATGAACCTATATAATGAGATAGTTTATTTATAATGTATTGCAATTTAATTCATTTGAAATTCGTTAACTTACAGTATCGGGTAGAACATTCTCAGTTTTCATCAGTATACCATGTCAAATTTTACTTTCTCAAATTTAAAATTTCAATCTAGTCGTTCATAAAAGAGACAGATATTTATAGTTAAAATTGTAGGTATTGACTGATATGGGGAATCTAAGCAGTTAATTAAAGATTTTTACTATTAAAATCATAGATATATTGTGAAAGGAAAATGAGTGAAATTATTATTTTACCATACTCTGGATGATTTTATAAAGCATACGCATGTCATAAATTCTAATATGTAAATTAGTTTAATGGAAAATATGGAAAATAAAAAAGGCACAAAACATTCCAAACATTTACATGTAATATATGACATGCATCTGCTTTGTAATCTCTCTATATTAAGATTAAAATAATAATTTTATTAATTTTTGTATCTCAATAGTAAATTTTCATTAACTACTGATATTCCTCCAATGTCATTCCATATCAATCCATGTCTGTAATTTTAACAACAAAAATATATCCCTGTTTTTTGAACAAATGATCTAAAATTGTAAACTTGCAAAGGTAAAATTGTAAAATATATTATGAAAATTGAAAATATTCTATCTATTATTGTAAGTTAACGAATTTTAATTAATTAAATTATAATACATTATAAATAAATAATATAATTCTATGTGTTCATCCCAATATTTTGCTCTTGATTATTTTTATTTTCTTTTCGTGCAGAAAATGGATCAGTGTCTAGTAATTATTATATGTTTCTTCATTTTTGCCTTCTTCTGTCAAGTGCGAATTCAGTGTCGCACAAGAATGAGTTCTCTGACTCTCCCTTTTGTAGGATGTATAAATATTACAAATTTTGACACTAAATGAAAATAATTAGAGCGGAGTCTGCCGACATGATGATAAAAAGAATAAGGGAAAGAGCCCATATCGATTATACAAGGAGCCTTACCCGACCTTTTCCCCACATAAATAGAAGAATATCCCACACGAATATTTACCGATCCCCTCCTCGGCCATTTTACTTATATATACAAAAGTTAACCCTTCTTCGGATAATTTAGCACGATCGATGACACTGGTAAGATATCTTTTGGATCAAAGCATGAAATCGGAAACACAACAGAGAGCTCTTCCACATCAAGTATTCGCAAAACCACCTTTTTGAATGGGTGCCTGAGGTATGTACTTTCTCTTTTTTCTATAGAAGGTTAATATGACCCATTGAATCTTTTTTCTTACGGTACAATATAATAGTTATGTTATTGATTGTGTATTGCTTGTAATTCAATTCGTCAAAAATAAAATATTAAATTTATTCATAAAATCTACCTCATCGTTATCATCTTACAATAATCTAAAAAAAAATTATGCACTTCAATGGGAAGTTGTTCTCCAATTTCTAATCATTATAAAATTTATAAATTAAAATGCTACATTTTCGTAAATGTAAAAATTAAATTTCCGCCACTGCCCATTAAACATCATACTCGCCTTCTTTGTGCTTTCAGATTAGTCTGATTTTACATTCTATATTTTCAATAATATCCGGAGCGGTTCATAAATTGTGCACTCTAACCCTGTCATACTAGATCTGAGAACAAAAACATGTATCATACATAGGTTGTGGACCTCTTGAAGCTTGGTCATTGTTTTTTCTTCTTATGTCTATTAATTAAAAATTATTTTGATATAATAAACTTATCAAATATGCATAATTAAGGATATTTATATTACCTTCACAAACCGGTATTCTATATAATTGAATTCAAGTACCTTATGTGCTAGAAATAAAACCAAATGGATTTTATGATTTATTACTTGGAATCTACCCAAATTTTATCGAAATCTATTCAAAAACTACCACATCTGATGGGTTCGTACTGATCATGGTTCTTCACACCCCATTTTTGAATATGGCAAATGGAATCTGCATAAAATATACTTTGGCATGTAATTAATCATGGCATGGAGCAATTTACAGTGGTTAATTCAATAAGGGCTAGTATACTTATATAAAAAAAAAAAGGGCTAGTACAATAAAAATGCCATGTAAATCTAATTTTCCCTTTCTGGAGCATTGATTAAATGTGCCAGCTATTTTTTTGGGTATGGAAGTTTGACATAATAATTCATGTCAAAAATCTATTTATGGTAGTTTTAAATTGTTGTTAATACAATGATAATGCCATGCAAAATCTCAAATTTCTTTTTCTAGAACATTGAATAATTTGTTAGCTAAATTATTTTTTTAATGTGAAATAACATTGGTTGTTGTGGAAAGCTTTACTTTTCCACACATATTAATTTTTTCATTTTTTACTTTAATATGTAATTTACTAGTTATTATTGATTATCGAGAATAATTTTTTCGATAATACCATCTTAATACTATCTGATATAGCCATTTTGTGCTTCCGATCGTTTATCGATATAGCATTGTTAATAAAAATGAAATCTCCTGCACATTTCTTCCATTACTTCATATATAAACTCTAAGAATTAGTGACAACCTCAGACACAAGTGAAATTTTCTTTTCCAAATAAAATATACCAACTTACCAAGTAAAGTAACATTTATCAACCTTCTAAGAGAAGGAAAGGAAGACAATTTCAAGTAAAATTCTCTACTATCAGGACAAATGACTGTTACCGCTCCTGTAAATTGGATACATGTCGCTTCTCATGTCGAACAATTATTTTTAAATCACAAACTATCCTTCGTCCGTCATCAGCTTGCTCTACATGTCTTCCCATTTTTTATCATTTCCAAAATCATTTACACACTCCAAAATTTAATCAAAATCCATTCACACCTTCCATGGTGCTTCGATATAAATCGATACTATATCTCATTCTATCGGTTCGGTGGCGTACCAGAGATTAGGAGCATGAGAATACATTCCCTCTCTCTTTCCATTGCTACATTAGGGAAATCTTACCATCATTTATATGCTGACTGCGGGTGTACCTATGAGCAGAAGGATGTATACTCACATAAGTTTGGTAAAAATACCATGGGCCGCGCTAATTGTTTATTGTACGAAGTATTGGTGTGGGTCAGGCAAACACCGAAGACGGATGAGATCATGTGGTATGGAGGAAGGAGGAAGAAGTTGAAGAGTTTACATCCTAATAATGCAATGGAATTGTTGTATAAATTGAGAATGCTTGTTATGTAGGGAGTTCAAGTAGCTCACACACGTTTCTGATGGGTTAATGTTAAGCAACTAGCACGATTGATATCTTGGTAATATATCCCATGAGCACACTATAAAAGAGAGGCTAATATTATGGTATATATGACCAAGATATCAATTTAAGTACCATATATTTTTCATGATATCTGAACCCTACCTCATATAAGACCAGTTCCTAACTTTTGGATCTAGACTCTTATAAGTTTTGGGTATCATATTGGAACCTATTTATTATTTATTTTTTACCTCTAAAATATGAATTACCTTAATATTTTTCATGATTATTATTATTCCATATAATTTTTTATCATAATAAAGTATGCATAATTTTAAGTAAGTTTGCATTATATGTACGTACTATTTAATATTGATTTCATCGAGTTAGGAATAAAACTGTTTTAGCGGTTTCTGAATTGAAGTTTAAACCAGAGGATTACAAATGATTAAAATTAATTACGCGAATCAGTTAGCAAGTTCAGGCTCCGGTTTCGATTCTGGGTACCCCATGTGCTGGAACCAGAAACAGAACCGACCAGTTCCTTCATTCGTTATTCGAAACCTATCATATTTTCATTGACATTTACCCAGAACCTACCCAGTACCGACTAGTTTTTGGTTACCCCATACCCGCTCACAACCCTAACATTAACCCATCTGAAGTGTGCATGAACTACTTAAGCTCACTACATAAAAAGCATTCTCAATTTACACGGCAATTTCATTACAGTAATTGACGGTAAACTCTCCAACTTCTTCCTCCTTTCTCAATATCCATGATCTAGTTCGTCTTCGGGGTTTGCATGACCAACACTAATACTACCAATACTTCGCACAACAGACAATGAAGTGTAGCACTAGATAATTTGGTCGGACTAATGGGAGTGTACATCCTTCCCTTTCGTAGATATGCCTGCTGCCAATGTAGTTTAGATCATGGTATAATTTTTCCAAGGTAGCAATGGAAAGAGAAAGGGAATGTATTCATGGAGGAGTATCAATCTTCTCATGCTCCTAATCTCTGGTATGCCACTGAACCAATGGAATGAGATATATTATCGGTTTATATCAAACCACCATGGAAGGTGTGTTTGAATTTTGATTGGATTTTGGAGTGTGTATAGGATTCTAGAATTGATAATTAAAGAAAAAGCAGACATATGTAAAGAAAGATGATGACGGATGAAGGATAGTTTGTGATTTGAAAATAATTTATTTATTTGACATGAGAAGTGACACGTATACTATTTTACAAGCGAGGTAATAGTCATTTGCCCTTATATTAGAAAATTTTAGTTCAGATTGTCTTCCTTCCCTATTCATAGAAGGTTAATAAAATGTTACTTTAATTGGTAAGTTGGTGTATTTTATTT
>JAOYND010186978.1:0-17113 GCA_025802135.1 Lagerstroemia fauriei
AACTGACGCTGGGGTTCGCGTCTTCCGGGACAATGAAGAGCTCCGACCGGGCGAAAAGATCAAGGAGGTTCTGACGGTGATCAATAGATCCTTAGTCTGCATACCGATCCTCTCCAAGAACTACGCCAACAATAAATGGTGCCTGTCCGAGCTCGCTGAGATGGTCAAGCTTAAGAAGGACGTGATGCCGATCTTCTACAAGGTGGAAGCGGACGATGTCAAACTCAAGACGAAACTGTACACTGATCACCTGAGCAAGTTCGGGGAGGAAAACGATGCTAAAAAAATAGAGTGGGAAGGAGCCCTAAAAGAGGTTGGTGGCATCTTTGACACATCGCAGATGGAGGGGACATTTAAGGAGGTTGGTCGGATCAAGGCATGGACCATAATGGATCATCCTGGGTAATTAATGCTATTGAGTTAGTTTCCTTTAACTTTTCATTCATTTTATTGGACTAATGAGAAGTGAGCTATTGCTAGCTACAATTGGTTTTTAATTATTTTGGATTGATCTCATTTTCAGCCTATTAACTCTTCTATTTATTTTCGTTTATGAGATCCATAAGTTTAGGAAGGAACATAAGGAAATGAGAAATAAAGATCAAGGAGTTCCGCCAACGGAATATTTAACCAACCTTTTTCTCCTGGTTTATTTTTAATTTTAGTTATCCTTTTTGAGAGTACTCTTAATTTTAATGGTCGGTTATCACGCTCTCAAACTTCAATAAGAAGTACTAACACATGATTATTTCAGGATGAAAAAAAACGATATTAGATAAAATTTTTATAATAAATTCATTCGTTAAAAATGATATATTATCACAATATTAATAATATATGTATATATTAAGCATAATATATATAGTAATACAGAAGAGAAATATGGTAATAAAAGTGTTGATAAACCTCTCTTCCCGTGTCGAACACCTTTCATGCTTAGTTTGTTTTCCGACAAATACATTTTTTTCCCGAAGAAATCCTCAAACATGTCATATAACAAAACCAGTGTCTGAAACTTCTGTCTTGGAACAAATGGGAAAGCTTCTGCATTTGGGGTTTCAGTCTGACATCAGTCAATTGATATGAACATTTATTTCTTTACATACTGTGCTCAAGTAACCGATGATTTCTTTTACTAAGACGATGGTACTTTATCTGACAGTTATGCGGAACTTTGTAAAGAAGTGGTTCGTGAGGTTCTGCACAAGCTGGAGGTGAAACATAAGATATTTCAGGGTCCAGTGATTGGAATCGATGATCATGTGAAAGCTGTAAGGAAGCTGCTAGATATCGGGTCTCCGGATGTGCGGTACGTTGTGATTCATGGAGTGGGCGGTGTCGGCAAGACTACTCTTGCCAAGGTTATTTTCAACCAACTCTGTGACAGCCACAGAGGCTTCCAACGTTGCTGCTTTCTCGACAATGTGCGAGAAACAACAAACAGTCATGGCATCGTATATTTGCAGAATAAACTCTTGAAGGAGCTCGATCCAAGGATAAAGAAAGTCCGTGATATTGATTCGGGGATCAAGGCTATAAAAAATATCGTCAACAACAAAAAGGTTTTGATTATTCTTGATGACTTGGACCAACGCAAGCAAATTGACAGCCTGGCAGGAGATTCCATCCGGTTTGATTTGGGAAGTAGAATAATCATCACGACCAGGGATCCGGCCTGTGCTGTCAAGCATCCCAAGATATGGTACTACAACATGTCTGGGATGAGTTCCGACTGCGCTCTTCAATTATTTTGCAGGCATGCATTTAAGATGGAGTCACCTCCTACCGAATACCTCAATATCTCAAAGAAGGTTGTTGCCGCTTGTGGACGGCTTCCTTTGGCTCTCGAGGTCGTGGGTTCATACCTTCACCATATAGATACAGAGCACTGGGAATCTAAAATAGAGATGATAGTTTCACATGCCGACGTCCAAGACAAGCTTATGATAAGCTTTAAGGCCCTGGATCCTCGAACGAAAGAAATCTTCTTAGATATAGCATGCTTTTTCATTGGCAAATGTGCAAGGTATGCAAAATACGTGTGGGAAGCATGCGATTTTCACCCCGGCGAAGGAATTCAGCACCTTTTATCCATGTCTCTGCTCAAAATCAGTGAAGATGATACCTTCTTGATGCATGACTTGCTTCGGGACCTCGGAAGGGAAATTGTTATCCATGAAAATCTCAAACGCCCTGAAAGGCGCAGCAGATTGTGGTCCCGAAAAGAAGTGGAACACGTCCTATCAAGGGAGAAGGTACGTTCCAACCTTAGCTTCGAAATTTGTTCTGTTTTTATGTTCTTCTACTTTTTGGTGGCATTGTCTTCCATCAGTTGATATATATAATGGTCCTCCTTAGCTCTACCGGCTATCAAATTGGCATGTTACTCCCTCTAGCTTCCCACTTGATGGTTGAAGTTTATAAAACAACACTTTGAAAGTTTGTTTTATCGCCAACTATCCGTAAGTCAATTTTAGCGGTCATGAATAGGTCCAGTTTAGTTTACCTATTTTACAAGAGGAGAAGTTGAAAGTCTAGAACAACTATCCGTAAGTTTCTACACGGATAGTTGTTTTATCGCCAACTATCCGTAAGTTTTCTATTCACAGGTCTTGAAAGTCTAATGATATTTTACAAGAGGAGAAGTTGAGTTGGACGAAGAAAACCAATTCTAGAACAACGATATATTTTTTCTAAAAACTAATATAAATTTCTAGTAAAGTTGCGTTCATACTAATTAATGAAACTTGCGACTTCCAGTAGTAAAAGGCGTTGTTGAACTTGAAAATCAAGGCCTCAAATGAAATTGAAAAAAAAAAAAGAGTCTGGGCTGCAGTCATAGATCTAGGAGATCGATTCAGGTTATGGTAAATTTCATTAAACATTCAGACACTTTTTGGAAACTTAATTTTCACAGAATGAGATATTGTCCGAATCTGTAAAAAATTTCATATTGTTTGCACTGATTTGTAGGGAACAAGGAAAACCAATGCGCTTCGACTAATTTGTGACAACTACGATGATGATGACGAAAATAACAACCACAACGATGACAGCGATGACAGCGATAGTGGCGACGACAATGATGACAGCGGCAGCGGCGACGACGATGACGACAGCGAGGACAGCGGCAGTGGTAACGACGACGACGGCGACAGCTTGGGCTGCAAGAGGCTTCCTGTTACACCGAGCCAAATGAAACCTCTACAGAACCTGAGATATCTTGAATTGGGGGAGGTCTATTTGGAAGGTGACTTTAGGGATACCCTTCAGGATCTGAAATGGCTTTCTTGGTACTGCACGGAGGATCTTATTGCCGCTAATTTAGTGCTAAAAGACATAGTCATTCTTGATCTTACAAGCGGTATTCTCTCCGATAAGGGGCTGAGCACAATTGAGGTACGTATATAATTTTGCAGTTTTATCTCTCTATCTGACTTTGTTATTTATGTAATTGTAAGGCCATGCTCAATCTTTGTCTGTTCAGATAAATAAATCAATCATTTGCTAACATCTGGTCGTAGGTAAAGAGATTCAAGAGTCCAAATGGTCGGTTTCTTGAAAATATGTCCGACATGTGATTAACTTTTCTTGGAATTTTGCAGGTCGGAAAAAATCTTAAGGTGCTTAAATTTTCAAATGGCCCAGTAATTTCGTTTGATATATCCTGGGGGGCTGGGGAATCCTCAAAATTAGCAAAACTCTTGGAAAAATTGAGCTCATTAGTGGAGCTGGAAATTTCATGTTGGCAGCTCGATGTGATCCCCTCATCTGTGAGAAATCTCAAGAACTTAAGGGTGATGAATTTAAATACTTCCTTTATAAAAGAGTTGCCCAATTTCATTGGCGACCTTAAGAAGCTTGAAGAGTTGCATCTCGCATACACCCGGTTGGAGCACATCCCCGAAGACATTGGGAGGCCGCAGCGGTTGAGAATCCTAGACGTGTCGCATTCCGAAATTCATCATCTGCCGTCAACAATCAATAAACTCCCTTTCCTCCAGCACCTCCGTGTAGAAGGATGCGACAAAATTAAAGAATTGCCAAATCTTCCCTCGAGTTTGACCATCCTACGTGTTAGCTCTAAGTCACTGAGGAATCTCCCTAACCTATCAGACCTAAGATGCTTGAATGACTTACTGCTGAGTGGGGACTTGCATATGCTGAGCTCACCGAAAAGGCATTCCAATGCAAACTGGATAAACACTTGTCTCTCGTTAGCGAGCTTCGAGCTAGCCTTTAGGAGCATCACCCACATAGAGATGGAGACCGCTGCCTTCCCTCATCTCAAGCAGCTCCAATTATGCTGTCCAGACCTACAGGTTATCAGACATCTTCCCTTGAGCTTAACGAAACTCCACCTCAGTGCTGTCATTGCAGAGGTGAGCTTGCCTGCATGCCTTAGGGAAATGGAGGCGTTGAACTACTTGGAGCTATCGCAGTGCAGGTTCACCGGAGAGCTTATCCTGCCGAAACATCTGAAGACTCTTCGTATAAACCGGTGCAGTTTGCCTCAACCCTCAGTTGATCTATCGGGATTAAAGATGTTGCAGCATCTGGCAATTACTAACTGTGAGGAGCTGGCGGCGGTTCGAGGAGTCGAGAACATGGAGTTCTTAGAGAAGGTTACTGTGTTTGGCTGTCAATCCTTGAAAGAAATCTCAGATCTATCGAAATTTGAGAGACTGGTTGTTGCGACTGATGATGTTGGGCTCTTCAGAGGCATTGAAGATATCATTGCGAAGGATCCGATTGAAAACTATGATATGCCTAGCGAAGTCGATCTCGAAGCCATAAATGGGGATTTTATGTCGGATCTCGAAGCCATAATTGAGGATTTTTTGTCGGGTGTCGAAGCCATAGTTGAGGATTTTATGTTGGATCTGTTCTCTGCTTAAATGACGAATCATGGGCTTGTATTAATATGGCATAAGTTATGTGGAGTGATTTTCCTTTTCCTTTTTTCTTTTTCTCTTGTTTATCGTAGATTTGGAAAGATACATATAATTGTGTGTACATCCTCTCCTATATATATGTTATATATCTTACCAAAATTTTAAAAAAAAGGTTGGAAAATTAATATGTTTTCTTTCATATGAATTTAGAAAGGAATGATGCGGTGACCTTGACCAATAATTATTTGAAAAATCAGTAAAAAAAAGTCACATCATTAAAATATCTAACATTTATTAATTTAGTTTATGGATAACGTTGTGAACTCGGGTTTACATAA
This sequence comes from Lagerstroemia fauriei, assembly GCA_025802135.1. Lineage (NCBI taxonomy): Eukaryota > Viridiplantae > Streptophyta > Magnoliopsida > Myrtales > Lythraceae > Lagerstroemia > Lagerstroemia fauriei. Next base: position 5,234 of record JAOYND010186978.1, read on the forward strand.
GAATCTCTCCTGAAGATACTATTACACCAAAAGCAGTAAATTGAGATCCACTAATATCAATAGAAGGGATCTTTAACTCCTTGTATATATGCCATCACTGTGATGGATTACGTGGTATTATGTATTAATAGTATCTAGGCATTTTAAGATTCTTTTTAATAAAATCCAAAAAAATAAAAATAACTAAATTTTTATTAGTTTGTGACACCACTTAAATATTGTGACGTGATATACCCGTCACTTACAAGTCCTTCTCCTTCATTCGGGCGAAAAAAATGTCGTATACGCAAAATCACAAAATCCATGTGTGTGTAGTGTTGTCCACAAGCTGTTCCTTTATACATGTTCTAAGTCAAGAACTAATCCGTTGCTTCATCTAACCCTTAATTATTCTCAGCTTGGAACTCTTAAATGATCTTACCGATGTCCGAGGAAGAACTAATGATATTTCTTTTTCATGAACTCAGATATTTTACGAAATGGATATTCAGTGGCATCCATAATTAAGTTTTACATTTTGAATTGATATGGAGGAATCTGGAGACACATATTTGGATGGACGAGATCATGATGGAAAACTAAGGAAATTTCACATTTCCAATCGTGTGCATAACGTGAAAAAAAATCGTACACCATCCTACCTCACAATAGCGTAATGAGAAATAACCAATTAATTTGCTCTGGTTAGAAATAATTAAGGAACTGCTCAGTGATTAACACCAATTTGCTTGTGATGAGGTAGGATCATCTAAGAAATTTCTCTAGTAATGTAGATGAACGATTATTTACATGAGGTTAAATTTTTTTTATATATTTAAGGATGAAGAAAGAAAGAAAGGTATATAAAGAATTTATCCTCAAGTTATTCATTTTTTCGTGTACTAAGTAAGACAAGAATAATCCTCCAAACCGAGAACAAATTCTTTACTTCATATAATGCATCCTAATTATTCTCAACTTCAAAATCTTAAATGATCTCACAGACACGAGAAAGTCTTTTATGTAACGGGTACACTATGTGGTAATGCTGATGTGATGTTACGAGCTAATTAAATTAAGTCATTTTTAAGGTTGTTATTTTTCCCTTTTAGGGTTTATTTTTTTCCTTTTAGGTTTTGTTAAAAATATCCTAAAAATAATTGAATCCTATTGGCTCGTGACACCACGTCAGTATTGTCACGCGGTGTACCCGTTACACACAAGACTCTCTCCACAGACACAGTGAGGAACAATCAGTGATATCACTTTCCGAATATAGTTATGACAAATATTTAAATGATTAATATTCTTTTCTTGATTTCTAATTTGATGCTTGAGATGAAGTGCTATAAATCAAGAACTTTTTCCCTCGCAAACAAGTAAATGATATACGGATAAAGGATCCTATAAATAGAGAGATCATCTATCTTAGATTGGCACCGCACAACTCCTTTGTTCTATCACATTCTAAAAAAGCTTTCCTAATCCACGGAAGGAGGCTCAAGTATGGAGAGAAACCACAAAGTGATTACCAGGTGTCCTTGAGTTTTAGATGATGCGACACCCGACAGGGATTCACGAATTGCTTGTGTTGGAAAATGGCAATTAAATTGTGAATGAGAAATTGTTTCTCAAGTGAATTAATCAAGGCAGCAAAATGACCGTATTATTTTGAATTGATCAAATGTGATTAATATTTTAATGACTGTATTAACTCAGTTGTAACAGTCATATTAATACGGTAACGACCGTATTAATTCAAGTGTAACGGTCGAATTAATGTTGTAACAGTCGTATTAATGCAGTGTAACCGACAGTACAGTATTAATGTAGTATAATAGCTGGATTAATTGCCATTAAATGACATACCCCTTATAAATTGAGCCATTTGCTCAAAGCTGCAAAAACACTGTTTTCAAACTGAAAACCAAACACTCTCTCTCTGATTCTCGTGCATGGTTTTCCAAATAGTGTTCAGACTCTGTTCAGTTTTCCTTGGAGTTTCAAGTTCAGTGCTACTTACGGCTTTGCTGTTGTTGTATCCTGGGAGACTGACGTCCACGTATCCTCACCACGACCGAGAAGGGGCGAATTAGTCTTAGGAAACTGTGACTGCCACAGGCCTCGACAATCAGTAACAGTTTCTATTGCTTTATGTTTATTCAATTATTATTTATTGATATTTGTTGCTTATGTTGATAGTTGACTGTATATGTAGATAGTCAATTGTCGTTCTATTCAATTATTGTTTATTGATATTCGTGCTTATGTTGATAGTTGACTGTGTATGCAAATAGTTGACTGTCTGACTTCTCAAATCAAATATATCGCTGCTTATCTTGACATTAGACTGTTTATAGAGATAGTCAACTGTCTTTCTTTCCAAATCAATATATTCTTCTAGTCATTTTTTTAAAAAATGTTAAAGTCTTTGTAGTACAATTTCGTGCCCAAAGAAAGAACTAAAGTTATCTCTACTTATATTTTCATCCTGTAATAGTGGCCATCGAGAATCTTTTATATATTTGAACTACAGCTTGTACCACTTCTTAACAGATGCCGGGGTTTGCGTCTTCCGGGACAATGAAGAGCTCTGTCTGGGCAAAGAGATCAAGGAGGTTCTGACGGCGATCAACAGATCTATAGTCTGCATACCGATCCTCTCCAAGAATTGTGTCAGCAGTAAATGGTGCCTCTTCGAGCTGGCCGAGATGGCCAAACTTAAGAAGGGTGTCATGCCGATCGTCGACAAGGTGACAATAGATGATGTCAAGCTCAAGACGAAACTATACACTAATCACCTGGGCAAGTTCAGGGACGAGTACGCTACCAAAAAGGAAGAGTGGGAAGGAGCCCTCAAAGAGGTTGGTGGCATATTTGACAAAAGCCAGTTTGAGGGGGCCTTCAAGGAGGTTGGCCGGATCAAGGCATGGACCATAATGGATTATCCAGGGTAATTGCTATTATCATCTTAGTTTCCGATTCAATTTTTACTTCATTTTATTGGACTAATGAGAAATGACCTATTGTTGGCTAATATTGGTTTTTATTTTGGCTCGAGCTCATTTTCAACCTATTAACTCTGTTTTTGTTTTTGGTTTATGGGTCCATAAGTTTAGAAAGGAACGTAAGGAAATGTGAAATAAAGATCAAGCAGTTCCACCAACCAATGGGATATCAACCAACCCTTTTTTTCTTAGTTTATTTTTTATTTTAATTACCTTTTTATGAGTACTCTTAATTTAATTTCAGCACCGATGACGCTCTCAAACTTCAAAAGATGTACCAACACAGGTTATTTAATGATGAGGAAAAAAAGAAATTAGAGAAAACTTTTACAGTAAATTTATTGGTTAAAAATGTCATGTTGACATAATATTAATAATTTCCGTATATTAAGCATAATATATTAAGGAATACTAAAACGAAATACAGTAATAACAGTATTGATAAATCTTTCTTCCTGTGTCAAACACCTTTCATGCTTAATTAATTTGTTTTCCGACAAATATATTTTAGAATTTTGTGGAAAACTTTTGACAAAAACTTTGAGCAGAAACTTTTCTTTTTCAATAATTAGTGGAAAAATTGCTGTTAAAAGCTTTTGCCATCTTTCCCTTTCTCCCTTCTATGAATATTTCCGACTGACAAGCTACGGTCAGATTGTTGCAAGGACTCGTCAGAAACTTTATTTTTTAAAATATATATATATATATATATATTTACACAATTTGGCAACAGAAGTAATTTTCCAATAAATCAAAGGATAAAAATATATTCGATCTGTGTAATGAATTAGCCTATTGAATCGAACTGTAGTTAATATTCTTAACTTGAACAAGTTTTTGGCGTACCTTTTTTGAGAATTTATTTTCATGCTTGACTTGCCAGAATTTACAGAAATAATTCGATGATTATTTCAATGCACATTTCTTGATGACATTGACAGAAACTTGGCGAGTCTTCATGGCTGGAAAAGGAAAAAAGTTGTTCTCCGCCCACTTAGTTATTGAATAATTTTTTTTGAAGAAATTCTCAAATATGTCATATAACAAAAGCAGTGTCTGAAACTTCTATCTCAGAAGAAATGAGGAAACTTCTCTACTTGGGGTTCAGTCCTGCATACATCAGTTGATATGAACATTCATTTCCTTATATATTGTGCTCAAGTAACTGACGATTTCTCTTATTAAGAGGATGATATTTTATCTGAAAATTACGTGGAAATTTGTAAAGAAGTGGTTCGTGAGGTTCTACACAAGCTGGAGGTGAAACATAATGTATTCGAGGGTCCACTGATTGGTATCGATAATCAAGTCAAAACTACAAGGAACTGTTAGATATCGGATCTCCTAATGTACGGTACGTTGTGATTCATGGAGTGGGCGGTGTCGGTAAGACTACTCTTGCCAAGGTTATTTTCAACCAACTCTGTGATAGCCACAGAGGCTTCCAATGTCGCTGCTTTCTCGATAATGTGCGAGAAATAGCAAACAATCATGGCATCGTATATTTGCAGAATAAACTCTTGAAGGAACTCTGTCCAAGGATAAATGAAATCCATGATATTGATTCGGGGATCAAGACTATCAAAAATATGGTAAACAACAAAAAGGTTTTGATTATTCTTGATGACTTGGACCAACGCAAGCAAATCGAGAGTCTGGTAGGAGATTCTAGCTTGTTTGATTCGGGAAGTAGAATAATCATCACGACTAGGGATCCGGCCTCTGTTATCAAGCATACAATGATACGGTATTACAACATGTCCAAGATGAGTTCTGACTACATTCTTCGACTATTATGCAATCATGCATTTAAGATGGAGTCACCTCCTGCCGAATACCTCAATATCTCAAAGGGTATTGTTGCCGCTTGTGGACGACTTCCTCTGGCTCTCGAGGTCATGGGTTCATACCTTCACCATATAGATGGAGAGCACTAGAAATCTAAAATGGAGATGATAGTTTCACATGATGACATCCAAGACAAGCTTATGAGAAGCTTCAATACCCTGAATTCTCGATCTGATGATATTTTACAAGGGGAGAAGTTGTGTTGGACAAACAAAACCAATTCTAGAACAATGATATGTTTTTCTAAAAACTAATATAACGTTCTAATAATGTTGTGTCCATACCAATGAAACTTGCAGCTTCCAGTATTAAAAGGTGTTGTTGAACTTGAAAATCAAGGCCTCAAATGAAATTTAAAAAAGAAAAAGAAAAAAGAGTCCGATTATTGATAAATTTCATTAAACTTTTCTTATGAAAGAATACGATGAGATTTAAACATTCAGACTCTGGGTCTCAGGTCAAGAGCATGCTGTACCACTTTTTGGAAACTTTTCTTATTGGTTGAATTGATTTGTAGGGACTGGGAAAATTGACGCGCTTCAACTAATTCGTGGTGCAGAGGGCTTCATGATGTCCCTTTTCATAGGACTTTTTCCTATTCTACCGAGCCAAATCAAACCTCTACAGAATTTGAGATTTCTTGAATTGAGGGAGGTTTATAGGGAAGGTGACTTTAGGGGTACTCTTCAGGATCTAAAATGGCTTTGTTGGTATAATCCGAAGGATCTTAATGTCACTAATTTAGTGCTAAAGGATACAGTCGTTCTTGATCTTGCACGTGCATGGTGTTCTCTCCAATGAGTGGCCAAGCGCAATTGAGGTACGTAATTTTGCAGTTTCATCTCCCTATCCGTCTCTGTCATCTATGTATTTAATTAATGTTGGAAAAAAATTGAAAGCAGAAACTTCTTATCTTCATCTCTATTACTTTAAGCAAACACAAGAGGATTTTCGTCTCATTTTTTGTGTTCCGAAAATTCCCTTCTCAAAAGCAATTTATAATAAAATAATTGACATACCGAAATTTCAATGTATTTATCTATATTTTCAACTTCTTATGACTCTCTTGACCGTTCCCATAATCCTCTAAATAATTTTTGCGATTCTCTTAATTATTCGATTCTCTTATCCATTTTCTTGATTCTCCTACAATTTCTATTTCCTTTCAGTCTTTTTAAATTCCAATCTCCTCTCAATACAAATTAACTTTAACAGTTTCCTTAATTATAACTTTATATAATCTATTATTCATTTTTCAATAAATTTTTTAAATGATAAAACCATGTGTAGCACGGGTTAGCCTCTAGTTTTATTTTAATCAAGCATAACTTGATATGAAATGGAAAGGCCATGCTCAGTCTTTGTCGGTCCAAAAAAATCAATCACCATTTTCTAACATCTGGCTGGTAAAGGGATTCACGACCAAATGGTCGGTTTCTTGAAAATATGTCCATATGTATTAGCTTTTTCCCGGAATTTTGCAGGTCGGAGAAAATCTTAAGGTCCTTAAACTTTCAGATTACTCGTCGGAATTTTCAATTTCAAGAATCCACGACAGGAGATCAAGCTGGAGGGCTGGGGAATCCTCGGAATTAGCAAAACCAATGGAAAAGTTGAGCTCATTAGTGGAGCTGAAAATTTCAACAACTTAAGGGTGATGAATTTAAATGATTCCAGCATAAGAGAGTTGCCCAATTGCATAGGCTACCTTGAGAAGCTCGAGGAGTTGCATGTTTCAATTCGGAGTTTGAAGCACATCCCGGAAGACATTGGGAGGCTGCATCGGTTGAGAATCCTAGACACGTCGGGTTCCGACATTCATCATCTGCCGTCCACAATCGATAGACTCCTTCTCCTCCAGCAATGCATCTCCGTCTCGAAAAATGCGACCGACTTCGAGAATTGCCAAATCTTCCCTCGAGTTTGACCATCCTACGTGTCAGCTCTGAGTCACTGAGGAAACTCCCTAACCTATCAGACCTAAGATGATTGAATGACTTTATTGCTGAGCGGGGACTTGCATATGCTGAGCTTATCGGAAAAGCATTCCAATGCGAACTGGATAAAGAGTTGTCCCTTGCTAGCGAGCTTCGAGTTAAACCTTTCGAAGCATCAGCCACATAGAGATGGAGACCGGTGCCTTCCCTCTTCTCAAGCAGCTCCGATTATGCTGTCCGGACTTACAGGTTATCGGACATCTACCCTTGAGCTTAACGAAACTCCACCTTAGTGCTGCCATTGCAGAGATTGAGTTGCCTACATGACTTGGGGAAATGGAGGTGTTGAACGACTTGGTGCTATCGCAGTGCAGGTTCATCGGCGAGCTTCTCCTGCCGAGACATCTGAAGACTTTGCATATAAACCGATGCAGCTTGCCTCAACCCTCAGTTGATCTATCGGGATTAAGGATGTTACGGCAACTGGCAATTACTTTCTGCAAAGAGTTGGTGGCGGTTTGAGGAGTCGAGGGCATGGAGTGCTTAGAAAGGGTAACTCTGTTTGGCTGTCGATCCATGAAAGAAATCTCGGATCTATCAAAGTTGGAGAGATTGGCAGTTTCAATTGATGATGTTGGGCTCTTCAGAGGCATTAAACATGTCACTGAGAAGGATCCGATTCGAGAGCATGGTTGGACTCCGTTTGTCGATCTCGAAGCCATAGATGATGAAACTCTGCTGGGTCTGTTGTTTGGTTAAATGACGAATCATAGGCTTGTATTAATATGGGATAAGTTATGTGGAGTGATTTTCCTTTTTCTTTTTCTTTTTTTCTTTTTCTCTTGTTTATCTTAGAGGTGTAAAGATACGTATAATTGTGTGTTCATCTTGTGCTGTGTATGTTTGCTTTAACATGAATTTAGAAAGGAATAAACAGTCGTATTTAGCATGGATGACTGGAAATCTTAGGTGAATTGAGATAATGATTCACGTGGTGAATTCGACCAATAATTAACTGATAGATCTGTAAAAAATATCACATTATTTTAAAAAATAAATATTTTTAAAGATAAAAAACGTTATGTGATATTTTTTTATTGATGTATCAAAAAACTATTAATTTAGTTTTCGGATGACGTGGTGAATTCGGTTCACCAAGAATTGTTCCCCCAGTTCAAGACCTAATCCCTTGCTTCATTTTTAAGTGTCTTTAATTTTTCTCAGCTTGAAATTCTTAAATAATACCGATGTCCGAGGAAGAGCCAATGAGATTTTTTCATGAAATCATATACTTTATTCGGTATGGATATTCGGCAACATCCATAATAACTTTCACGAAGTCGATAATAACTTTCTCTTGAAAATTCCATTTCCCAAATGGTTTAATGCACACATGACTCCGAAATTCGTCTGCAAGTTTTGAACTTAGTACAACTCTCACTCGCTGTACTTCTAGAATTCTCCAAATTAGATATCCAAACGTGGAAATTTTTTTATTGACTTAAAGAATCTGGTTTGACTGGTTCTAGCATGATTTCATTTATTTATAAGAGAATTGAGTTTAACACTTGGATTAGACTGCTTAAATTTTTGAATATGACTTGACTTAGATATACGCAATGGAAATTTAATAGTAAAAAATTAAGGAATTATGTCTAAAGAAAAAAAGGAAAAAAAAAGGAGAGATCGTGTAATTTTATAATTAATCTCGAGTTGGGTATTGTTTTAAATCTAATAGACCTCTCTCTTCTGAATTCTGACTTCTGTCTTTCGTAATTCTTCCTACTTCATGTTTCGGAGAGTAAAAAGCTAACATATTTCCAAGACCCATAAAACGCCCAAGCCTAAGCCGACCACGACCACGACCACGACCTCTACTTGGCATAAAAGCATTGCTAATTTTCAATATAATAACCATAAAAGATAGACATTTTTTTTGAAACATTATTTTCACCTTTGTCATCTCTCCTTCTTTATTTAGTGCACTAAGTAAAGAATAATTCTCCAAACCGAGAAAGTATTCTTTGCTTCATATATCTATCCTAATTATTCTCAGCTTCATATTCTTAAATAATCTTACGGACGTGGTGAGGAATAATATGTGATTTCATTTTTCAAATATAGTTTTAAAAAATACTTTAATGATTATTATTCTTTTCTTGCATTCTAATTGATACTTGACATGACGAAGCGGTACAAACCAAGAATTTCTCTCTCGCAGGCAAGTGAATGATATAGAGATAAATGATCCTATAAATAGAGAAACCATCTATCTTAGATGAGGCACTACACAGCCTACAAACAAACAAAACATCTTTTGTCCTATCATATTCCCGAAAAAGCTTTCCTCATCCATGGCAAGAGAGGTAAGTACTGGGGAGAAACTACAGAGCGATTATCAGGTGTTCATGAGTTTCAGAGGATGCGATACTCGACAGGGATTCACGGATTGTCTGTACCATTTCCTAATAGATGCCGGGGTTCGTGTCTTTCGGGATAACGAAGAGCTCCGTCCGGGTGATAATATCAGGGAGGTTCTGATGGCGATCAACAAATCCTTTTGCAATCACGGTTAAATTAATTATTTAGTTATCCTTTTGCAGATAGGAAAACAACTTAGGTTCTTGAATCTTTCAAAATGTTCGTCCAGTAGTAGGGGATGTGACTTGGTACTTCTAGAAGCATTGGGAAGTTTGAGCTCATTAGTTGAATTGGATGTTTCATCCAGGGATGTCAAAAAGATGCCCAAATCCATTGGAAATCTCAAGAATTTGAGAGTGATGAAGATGAACTCTTCTAGTATAAGTGTGTTACCTAGTTCCATTGGTGACCTTAAAATGCTAGAGGAGTTGCATGCGGCGAATAGTGCATTGGAGTACATTCCAGGAGACATTGGGAGGTTGCACCAACTGAGAATCTTAGAACTATCAAATTCCAAAATTCGAGAATTGCCAAATCTTCCATCAAGTCTGACCATCCTGTGTGTTATTTATAAGTCACTCCGGAAGCTCCCTAACCTATTGAACCTGAAGGGCCTGAAGCTGTTATTGCTAGTTGGGAAATTGTATGGCGACGTCACGAGCTTAATGGAGAATCGCTTGTCTTCCAAAGAAAGCTGGATAAGTGATTGTCCCTGACTAGAGAGCTTCGAGTTAGACTTTAGAAGCATCACTTGCATACATATGGAGACTGCCGCCTTCCCTCGTCTCAAGTAGCTTCAATTATATTGTCCAGACATTGAGGTGATTGGACAACTTCCATTAAGCTTAAAGGAATTGCGCCTTAGTAGTGGCACCATTAAAGAGGTGAGTTTTCCTACGTGCCTTCAAGAAATGGAGGCGTTGAACTTCCTGGAGCTATCACATTGCAAGTTCATCGGTGAGCTCTTTCTGCCGAGACATCTAAAGACTTTGATTACAAATCATTTCTGTTTGCCTCAACCCGTTATTGATCTATCGAGATTAAGGATGTTACAGCATCTGGAAATTAAAAGTTGCGAAAAGCTGGAGGCAGTTCGAGGAGTCGAGAACACAGAATTCTTAGAGAAGGTTACTGTGCTTGATTGTAAATCCTTGAAAGAAATTTCGGATCTATCGAAGCTTGAGAGACTCGTAGTTTCGATAGATGATGATGAGCTCTTTAGAGGCGTCAAAGATATCATTGCGAAGGATCCAATTCAAGAGTATCATCGTGCGGCTCTCGGACTCAGTCTCTCAGACATAAATGAGGAATGACTGCTGGATCTGTTTCCTGATTAAATGATGAATCATAGGCTTGTATTAATATGGCATGAGTAGTTTATATGGAGTGACATTTTCCTTTTCCTTTTCCTTTTTCTCTTGTTTATCGTAGAGGTGGAAAGATACATATAATTGTGTGTACATCTGCTGCTATATATATATATATATGTTATATATCTTACAAAAATAAAAAGAAAGAAAGATTGGAAACTTCATTAGATTTATAGAAATCTGATAATTATTCTCGGTTACACATGCACGTAAATTACCGAATTAGATTTGGTTACATACAGAAAAATTTACATGTGATATTGATTTTTTTTGTAATTAAAGATATCGGTTTGACCGAAACTACTAACAGCATAATCTTTGCCATCCTTTAGAGAGAATCATGGAAGGTTTTTTATTCCATAGATATTTCGATTGTGGAATTCCGTGCAAGTATATTTTCTTATTTCTCTTCTTAAATAATAATAATAATAACAAAAGATGTCTATCGAGTTTATAGACATCGATCTCGGTATGCATATGAGAGAGTTTTATTAAAATAACATGGCAATTAATGTGCAAGTATGTGTATATTCTTATCAAAATCTAAGTAATTTACTGAGAGTTCAGGTAATTTATTGAATAATTAGCTAATTTACATTAGAGGTAGGATGTTCTAGGTTTAATTATTGCTTATTTACCTAGAATGCTAAAATTATAATAAAAATTTTAACTGTAGAAGGATTTCCTGGGTTATAAATCAGAATGCAAGAATGTTTTGTGCGTAAGTAAGCTGAATCAGTCCTAAAATTTGGTAAATATACGTAAAAAAGATTATAAAATTGGTTACAATTCAAGTAGTCCATGCGTAAAAAATTTTACCATCCATGTTGAAAAATTTTAACTCATATAATATTAAATGACGAATTTTTTGGATAAAAATTTTAATACGTAGTATAAAATTAGGATTTTACCCCCACATAATTTAATAGATCATAAGAAAGTCCTTTTCAGAGAACGGTGAAAATTATTTCGAGGTAATCAGTCTGTACTTAATAAGAAGACTATTCAAAATATACATTGCAATTAAAATGTCCTCAATAATTTGAAATCATTGTTTACCATAGAAAGTCAATTTTTATTTCTCGTACATATATAATGCAACAGCCACCGACACATCCCTATAAGCACACGTTTGTTTCGTTTTGTACCTGTCCATGATTTTCAGCACATTGTGAAATGGAAATGTGGATAGTCTAATTGGCATGAAGTGATGCAACTTTGTCTTTCTAATCTTTAAAACAATTTCGGATTTTTTGGATCCAAGTATTATCATATTATAGAAAATTGAGGATTATAATAAATTTTTTAAATAATAAT
>JAOYND010187076.1:0-27842 GCA_025802135.1 Lagerstroemia fauriei
GTTAAAAAGAATATAACAATTCATAATTATTTTCTCCACCTACTTAGTCATTCAACAATAATTGGACTATTTTCCAAATACATAATCAATGGCAGCTCCATTGTTTTTTTTTTAAATCAGATTTGAGTGGAAAGAATTTGGCTGGAAACCAGTCAACTATTCCAAATTTTACAAATTAAAAAAAAAAACTTAAAAGATCAAAAGGCAGACTTGAAGTCCGGTGGTTTGCATGGGCAGCTAAGCGCGAGCATCATAACCAGCTCCCATGCATTGAGCAAATATTAGCAGATTGCTTTAAATGAAGAGCAGCCACGTGGAAACTGGAAAGGGCACCTAGGAGAAAGCCATGTATCTAACGTGTATACTGCGTAACAATACTAACTTGCATCACAAACAAATAATATTTAGTTGTTTATAGTTTTTTTAGGATTTTATTAAAATAATCTTAAAATTGTTAAATGTTATTAGTTTGTGGCACAACATTAGTAAAAAGAATTATTAGGGAAAGTAAACTAATAGGAAAAACTTTTACATAGTTTAATAATATGTAATGGAATTCATTAGGATTTTGTGATTCATATTTTGGTATTCAAGAATGGGACATATAATTCATAAGGAATACAACCTAAATTACACAAATACCTTGAATGTATATAAGTTAGCAAGTAGAATATAGATGAATTGAAAAACTAATAAATAATAACTCTCATTATGACAAAATCTAAAATAAGTTTAAATTTTGAAATAGATATTTTATAGAATAATTGAGATAGTTCAAAATTATCAAAATTAATAACGGTAAAGACAACAAATATAAGAATATTCGATACGTATTTTGTCACGATATTTGATAAGCCCCATATGCTCTCTTTATACCCAAATGACTGAAATTCTAAAAGCAACTAACAAAATTAAATCCATACGTATCCATCATCCCAAAAAGTTCAAAAAAAATAAATGAAACAAGATGTCATTGGTTCACATAACTTCAATAACTTCCAACACTCTGCCGCATTTCGGACATCCATCTCAACTCCTTGAATTGTAGGAATATGAATCATATGGAAGAAAATCCTTCACCCACTCTAAACGCTCCTTTGGTTTAGCACCAAAAAATATTAGAGCATCATTGGGATTTTTTGAGAACTGTCGAGTTGCACGAACTCTCTTTTCCCTAGTCAACCCATCAATATCTCTAAAGCAACAGTAACCTCCACAAACTTCTCTTGAATACTATCAGTTGATGCCAAAGTATTTGCTAACTTTTTTGAAGCATTTTTGAATTCATTGGCCAGTTCTTTCACCGCATCAACAATAATGTTCGGATCATAGCCACTTCTTTTCATTTTCTTTCCTGATGAAGTGCTCTCCGATGGTTGATAGGCTTGTAAATGTTCTTCATTGTTAACCTCATTAGATTCCTCTCCAACTACTAAGTTGAAATTTTTCTCTAAATTCTGTTTTTGGTTTTCCATATCCTCCACTTCTATCTCCTCAAGAATATCCTCTGCGGCTTGTGCATCCTTTTCTGTAGCACGATCCTTGCCCCGTATTATTGTCAACTCTTTAAGGTGAGGAAAACTGCGAATTCTAAACTAGGTTACATGTTTGTGACTCAGTATGAAACAAATTAAAAAATTTTAAATAAAGACTTAACAACATAAACTTAAAGACAAAACATCTAGCAATATCTTCCTATAAAAAACACTCAGTACATGAAACTATCCATCTACCCAACTTTATAACCCTAAATAGTAACTTTAAAATATTGGAATAACTACAATTAACTTTAGAGGAAACTTTATATAAAATAACAACGCTTACCCTTAAAAAGGTATCCTACACTTCATGTTAGCAGTTACAAATTTCTTTGTTGCATTTCACCCAAATCCTAAAGTATGTGGTCCATAAATTAAATCATACACAATACTTCAATCCTTATTCAGTTTCTTCAATATTGTTGAGATTGTCTCGCACCATGCCGGATATCCGTGGGACCCGAAGACCTGGTCAAATGAGTGGAAATCCTGAAGGAAAGATATGTTCTATTTTGAATGTGAAATATTCTGATTTCCTGTAGTCTCATCCCAAATTAAATTGGGATATTTTCTAGAAGATAATTTGGAGATGTCTGACATCTTTTTTATTGTGCCATATCTCTATATATGGGGTTGAATAGAGTCTAGTAAGAAATCTGGTAAATGATATTTATGATAAACTTCTCTGTAACAGTAGGGCGTAAGAACTTGAGATATCGAGTTGAGACTTTTTTCTGAGAGGGTTGTAATGGGGGCTTGAGCATGGGATCAAGAATCTCTATGAAGCGGTAGCCTCTCTTGCAAAATTGAGAATGCATGTAAGTGTACGTGTCGCAGTCAAGTAGTAAAGAGTGAATAGAGTATCGTTCCCTTGAGAATTCTCCTACCGATCACTAAAATTGGCACAGTCCTTACCAAGCCAAGTCAATCGAATAGTTGGAGTAGAATGCAAGTAATTAAAACAGCAAATAAACAAGTGAAAATCACTCAATTGGAAAGCTCCTAGGGTTCACAACATTACCTATTCTAGTATTAAGCATGTCCTTCTCTCATGCACTTAACTCTACTATGTTATTAACCTAGGGTTCTAGGGTTTCCCTACTACTTCCTTACGCACCTCTCGATGTTGCAAGGGTGTACCTAAGTGGAAGACACTAATCCACTCTATCTCTACATGATTAATGTTGAAAGGCCAATTTAAACCAACCCTAATCGGCTATCTAGGGTGCTCACCATCTCATGATGTGCTCGCACGAATAATTTAATCTATCGGCATAAATTAACCTAGACTATGCAATTTCTAGCATGACTTTGATTCCCTCTCTCGAGGATTCTCTCCATCTCAAGTTCGATCTCGTGGGTGGCCAATCCAAAAGAAAGCATCAAGAATGAAATATGCATATATAACACCTAGGGGGTGTACCTCGATAGAATCAGACACATGAGAGAAATGACTTTACTTAAAACATCGCAAAAGGCTCCATTGATCCCCTAGGAATCTAGGGGTTTATTTCAACATCATAACAAAAAATGCAAGAGTAGAAAGATAGGACAATATCATGAAAAATAAGAAGAAATAGGAAAAACTCTAGATAATGGGTGAGCCGAATCTCTCGATCAAGCCTCCACGATCTTCAAGCTCAAATCCTTCTTCTTGCTCCAAGTCCGCAGCCTTCCTTCACTCTTGAGCATGATGAAAAATGCTGAATAAAAGTGCCGAAGTCATCCCCTGAAGCTGCAGATGTGAACCCTTAATATAGTTGAAGGGCTGGAATATTGTCAGAATATTTCAACTTGGACTTTCCCTTCTTGAGACCTGCCCATTCTCTCGAGTCTTTGACAACTTTCCTCTTTCTTTTCAGGCAATTAATTGCCTTAAAGAGTGTGGGAAGTCAACTAGAAACTTTTCTAAGTCGTTGGGATCAAGAAACGGCAGTTTCCTATTTTGAAACCGCGTATCGCTCGTGTGCTGACCGTGGTCTAAGTCCCTTCATGCTGAATCTCTCTGTAGATCACGGTTCACATCTTTTGTTCTCGAGAGCTTTCTTTAGGCCGCTGTCCCTTTCCTCTGCTTCTAGCCACGCTGGAGTTTCCTCTTCTGAGAGATTGCTCGATCTTTCTTTGATTTCCAGCACATAAAACAACTCCCGGCAGTATTTTTTCCATAATGAAAATTCTTAAACAAAATATTTCACTTCCCACATGAAATGATATGCAATTAATGTCAAAATATATGAAAAAGTATCCTAAACTCAAGTATCTAAGTCCAGAATGGCCACATAAATCACACAAATCATAATATCAACATAACCAAAAACCTAGACATCCAGGCATAAGAATGTGCAATCAAAAGATTAAACCAAGTTGGTCCCATAACATTCTCAGGAACGACTTGTTACCCTTCACATAACCTTCAATTCGAATGCTTCCAACGTTAAGACGTGAGTTTTCACTAAAACTCAGCCGTTACCTGTGCGATGTTAGTGCAACCACTCTTATGAAAGTTCAAGCACCCAATCCGTAGCTAGGTTGGTCAAGCATACAATCAAGAGACTCGAACGATCACAGAGACATTGCCTTTGACAATTCCGCTCTTTTCTTTCTCACTCTTTTTCTTTCTTTGGTGTTCCACGACTCTGGGTGTCATGTCCAAGAGATAGGCCCGTGTAGCGAGGAATCAATCAGTGGCTCCCGTCCCAGTTGGTCTAAGGCATTAGGTGTTGAGACACCCCTATGGATCTATCCTCAAGCTTTGACTAATGGACTATTTCCACCATGAGCACATGTCGGGCCTTATTGCGCATACTTTCACACTAAATGCCGCTCAAGCCCGTATAGTGTTGCTTAGTGCCTTGGCACATCTTTCAATAAAGCTCAAATACATGCAATTCTTATCATTTTATTTACTAGCTCATGCAAAAAAAAATTCATTTTTCTGTTTCTTTCTTTATTTGCCTTTAGTAGGATATTTAAGTTATGTTCTTACCCACTCTGATGTTAGCCATACAACCAAGCAACTTCAAGGGAAATTTTAAGGTAAGCTATTCCTAAAGCAAGAGTGTTGTGAAAAATAATGGGGTTGAGATGTCATGACAAATTTTCTAAAACATATCCTTCGGTAGTTGCAATCTTAGATTCAATCATTTTTCAGGTTTCCAGCCATTAATAATCGTCATCGAACAAGGACCAACCTGTTTTTGAAAGATTTTACATATTCCTAATAAGAGCAATCACACCACACAACCTTGAGTTACCTATGCTTATGCAACTATTATCTAAATGGAAACCTAATCCTAGAACATGGACCATAGTTAATAAGAAAAGCAACACAAGCAAGAAATCGCAAAAGAAACATAAAATCCAAACAAGGCATAGTTTGCACCCCCAAACCTAAACTAAGCATTGTCCCCAATGTAAAACAAGGATGAAAGAGTAAACTTGCCTTGTTCGTTCGGTGGTCGGGGAGGGCTAGGTCTCATTCTTCGGGGAAGACCCCCCCTTCCCCTTCTTGGACTTGTCCTTACTTGTAGAGGGTGGGGATAGGCAGTGCTCCATCGGGATCTCGAGCTTGTCTGTGATTTGTTCTTGGTTCCGTGCATGGGTTTTACAAAACTTTGCAAGATATCTGGTCCACTTCTTTTGCTCTTCTCCATCCGTTAATTCCGTTGAGCCTCTCGCAGTATGACTTGTTGTAAGTCACTCATGTCTTCCCCGGGTTCTTCCACCGGTTGTGGCTCCTCTTGTGGCTCTTGTCGTGGTGTCGGTGGTGCTCTACTATCTTTTTGCCTCATTTGTTTCATGATTGAGGCACCGATGGGATCTTTCGGCTTGAACATGTCTGCACCCACATCAATTGACACACGAGTTCGTTGGCACAACTCCGTGATGATCGAGGGAAACCAAAGGCTCTTCTCTCTTTCCTTGAAACACAAAATAATATTGTTATAAATCAAAGCTACAACATCAAACTTCCTATGTGTGAGGATACAATAAAGAGCATAAATACGTTCTTTCCTCGCTAATGTCAGACTTGTGCATGGAATGATCCTGGAAGACATAAAGTGAAGCCATACTCTAGCTCTATTGCTCAAATCCTCTCTTCTAAGCACAAGAGTTAGGTAGATTTTGGTCTCTCAATTGGCCCCCGGTTTTCCTATGACTTGTAAAATTTCTTCTTCATTGAGGCCTCTAGTCATCATTATAAAAGAGTTAGACATTGGAGTTTCAACAACGCTTCTAATAGCCTCAACAAAGAATGGAACATATGTTTTCCTCATAAACACCCCACCCAGATTTTCTTCATGTAGATTAGCATAGAATTCACGAACAATATTCTCAAAAGCCGGGTTGGGTTGCTTGCAAAATTTCTCCCATCTTAAAGCCACCATGTCTCTATGAAATTTTATCATTAATCTAGCATCATCCCACATGAAACCCCTTTCCGGTATAGCATTCTTGTTCTTAAATTGGGTTTCAAATAATTCCTCACATTCCCTAGATATAAATCTATCCGGATCATAGTCAAGAGATGAAGATGATGATGCATGTCCTCTGCTCTTCCTAGGAGCCATGAGTACGTAATGAAAATCCAAAGAGAATAGCAAGAAGAGAGTTTTAGAGCGATGTCACTGGTCAGGAAATTGAATTCTCGTCAATCACTTGTCTCCTCTTGGTAGGAATTGGCCTCTTGGTGCTCCTAGACTTCTTGGATGAAGTAGATTGTGCTGCACTTTTTAGAGAGAGAATGAGAACTTGGAGAGCTTTTGTTCTCTTCAATGGAGGCAAGGAAGGAGGAATGAAGGCTTGTGGCTTCAACCTTAGCAGAAAGAACCCTTAAATACTCAGATTTCCTGAGCTTGTGGCTGAAGTTCAATTTTTGGTTTGACAAACAACGGTCGGAGATCTCAGGAGTCTGTTCAATCTGCAGGAGACCGCGGTATAGACCGTGATCTCCCGGTTCTGCTTTGATTTGGCTTATGTGGACCACTTCTCTTTCCCCTGTTTTGCAGTTTCGTGCTGTTTTCTGCTACTCGGTCCATGTTTCCTGAATGCATTAAAAACTAATCAAAAGAAAATAATGCTAATGAGATTAAAATACAAACTATAAAGTAAAAATAAAGTTTTAAAAAAAGCTTATTCCAATCTTGGGTTGCCTCCCAATAAGCACCACATTTAAAGTCCTTGTCCGACTTGGCGGTGCATCATTCTTTTGAATATGGGTCCGCTTGTGTAGAGGAGTCCCCAAGGTAAAGTTTTACTCTTTGTCCATTCACCTTGAACTTGTCCCTTGTTCGTTCATTCATCAATTCAACAACACCATAGGGAAATACACGTACCACTCGGAAAGGACCCGACCATCTAGACTTGAGCTTTTCTGGAAAGAGCTTTAACTGAGAATTATATAAAAGGGCCAATTGACCAGGGGTTAAAGTCTCTTACCAAAATTTGTTTGTCATGCCACTTCTTAACCTTTCCTTGTAGATTCTTGAATTCTCATAGGATTGGTGTCGAAGTTCATCAAGCTCTTGAAGTTGAAGGAGCCTCCGTTCTCCAGCATCTCGTAGATCGAAGATGAGCTTCTTGAGAGCCCAATATGCTTTATGCTCCAGCTCTAGATGCAAGTGACAAGTTTTTCCGTAGACTAGGTGGTACGGAGTTGTACCGATCGGGGTTTTGAACGTCGTTCTATAGGCCCAAAGAGCATCATCAAGTTTGTGGGCCCAATCCTTCCTTGAGGTGTTCACCGTCTTTCCCAGAATCTTCTTGATGTCTTGGTTCGACACTTCGGCTTGGCCATTAGTTTGTGGATGATATGCAAGGGCTACATGTTGTCTCACTCTATATTTGGACAATTGTTTGTTGCAAAAATGGGAACCTTCATCACTAATTATGACTCTTGGAGTCCCAAACCTCATGAAAATATGTTTCTTCAGAAATCTCAAAACCACACTAGCATCATTGGTGGGGAAGTGACAGCTACTGCCCACTTGGAAACATAATCAACCGCTAATAAGATATATCGGTTACTAAAAGAAGAAGGAAAAGGACCCATGAAATCAATTCCCTATGCATCAAACAATTCTACCTCATGTATGTTGTTCAAGGGCATCTCACGTTTCTTTGAGATGTTTCTGGTTCTTTGGCATCTATCACATCCAGCTGCAAAAGCATCGGCATCATTGAACGAGGTTGGCCAATAGAATCCGGATTGTAGAACTTTGGTTGCTGTCTTTTGTCCACCATAATGTCCTTCATATAGAGAGTTGTGGCATCCTTTCAAAATTGCTTCTTGTTCTTCGTCGGGGGTGCAACATCTAAGCATGTGGTCCGCACATATCCTAAATAGAAAAGCCTCATCCCAAATATACCTTCGAGCCTCATGTAAAAATCTTTTTCTTTGTTGTGCATTAAACTCAAGAGGAATGTGGTTAGAAACCAAATAATTCACAAAATCGGCATACCAAGGAACTTGACACATGTATAAAGTAAATTCATCGGGGAAGGATTCATTAATTACCCAATCTTCTTTCTTTTCTTCATTCTCAATCCAGGAGAGGTGGTCCGCCACTTGATTCTCGGAACCTTTCTTGTCTCTAATCTCCAAGTAAAATTCTTGGAGGAGCAAAATCCATCTAATGAGCCTCGGCTTGGCATCCTTCTTTTCATTCAAGTACTTGATGGCTGCATGATCTGTAAAAACCACAACTTTAGTTCCAATTAAATAAGGTCAAAATTTATCAAAAGCATAGACCACTGCCAAAACCTCTTTCTTCATGGTAGTGTAGTTCATTTGAGCATCATCTAGGGTACAGCTTGCATAATAGATTGGATGAAAAAATCTATCTTTCCTCTGTCCAAGAGCAGCCCTATAGCATAGTCACTAGCATCACACATTAGTTCAAATGGAAGAGACCAATCGGGAGCAATAATGAACGGTGCAGTTACTAATCTGGCCTTTAATTCATTGAAAACATGCAAACAAGTTTCATCAAAGTTAAATGGGACATCCTTTTCAAGTAGATTGCAAAGAGGCTTAGCTATTTTAGAAAAGTCTTTGATGAACCTCCTATAAAACCCGGCATGTCCCAAGAAACTTCTTACTCCCTTAATCGAGGTAGGAGATGGTAGTTTCTCAATAATCTCAACTTTGGCACGATCCACTTCCATTCCATGCTTTGAAATCTTATGACCTAACACAATACCTTCCTTGACCATAAAGTGACACTTCTCCCAATTAAGAACAATATTTTCACATCGTTTAAGGACAAGGTCAAGATTTTCTAAACATGCATCAAACGTTTCACCAAACACTGAAAAAATCATCCATGAAGACTTCTATGCATTTTTCAATCAAACCAGAAAAGATGGCCATCATCCAACGTTGAAAAGTGGCTAGTGCATTGCACATTCCAAATGGCATATGTTTAAATGCAAAAGTTCCATATGGGCAAGTAAAAGTTATCTTTTCTTGATCACAAGGAGCTATAACAATTTGATTATAACCAGAATGACCATCAAGAAAGCAAAAGAATTCCCTACCGGCTAGCTGATCAAGCATTTGATCAATGAAAGGAAGGGGAAAGTGATCCTTACGAGTCGCCTGGTTGAGCTTCCTATAGTCCATGCACACTCGCCATCAGGTCACCGTTCTTGTGGGAATGAGTTCATTCTTTTCATTGGGCATGATTGTCATGCCACCTTTCTTGGGCACGCATTGAACCGGACTTACCAACTTACTATTGGAAATTGGGAAGATTATTCCCGCATCAAGCCACTTGATGATCTCCTTCTCTACCACTTCTTTCATCACGGGGTTCAATCTTCTTTGACCTTCTATTGACTCCTTGTGATTCCCCTCAAAGATGATCTTGTGCATGCATAGAGAGGGACTTATCCCATGAATGTCGGCGATAGTCCACCCTATAGCTCTTTTATGCTCATGGAGGATACAAAAGAGTTTCTCTTCTTGCACATTAGTTAAATCAAAAGATATAATGACTGGAAGAGTAGAAGGGATTTCAATTCTAGTTCCAGTGGCTTCTCAATAGATAGCTTGAGGGTTGATGAAGAGAGTTACAATTGCTCAAAGTGGTTGAGTTCCTTGGCAATGGTAAGTGACGACTCAAGTGCTTGAATTGCCTCTTCATAGCTCTCATCATTCTCTTTTGATAGTCTCCCTTGCAAGGCCGCTTCTAGTGTATCCTCGGGGTTGCTTTCCTCGAAAGCTTCCATTGTCACCTCACGCATGATATCAATAGAAAAAAACTCGTTAGTTTCATCTTGAAATTGCATTGATCTATAAACATTAAATGTAGCCTCTTGATCATTCACTCTCATGGTGAGTTCTCCTTTTTGCACATTAATTAATGCCTGACCGGTTGCTAAGAATGGTCTTCCAAGAATGATAGGTATATTTCGATCCTCATCAAAATCAAGCACAACAAAGTCAACCAGAAATATGAATTTATCAACTTTAACAAGCACATCTTCAATAATCCCATGAGGATGATAAGCAAGTGAAGATCAACTAATTGAAGAGTTACCGAGATTGGTTTCACTTCTCCTAAGCCTAACTTCATAAAAACAGAATATGGCATCAAATTTATACTGGCACCAAGATGACACAATGCCTTACCTTCAAAATCTTTTCTGATAGAAGAAGAGATAGTGAAACTAGCTGGATCCTTAAGCTTTTGAGGTAACTTATATTGCAAGATCGCACTACACTCTTCAGTCAAGGCAACCGTCTCATAGTCACCGAGCTTATGCTTTCTTGAGATGATTTCTTTCATGAATTTTGCATAACTCGGTATCTGCTCAAGAGCTTCAGCAAAAGGAACATTAATGTGTAATTTCTTGAAAACTTCTAAAAACTTACGGAATTGATGCTCGATTTTCTCCTTTTGTGCTCTTTGAGGAAAGGGAAGAGGTGGATAGGTCCAATTCGGCTTTGATGTATTCCCCTTAGCTTCCTTAGTCTGAGGAGGGTCAATGTTGCTGTCCTAAGATGCCTCAGTATGGGTGTTAGTGTTGCTTTCCTCTTGGACCTCGCTCATAGACCACAGTTTACTAAGCTCTGTTTCTACTTGATTTCTTGGACCGCGGTCGTAGACTGCGATCTAACCTCCTCCACCATGCTGTTCAGCTCTTTTTCACTTCGAAGTGTGACGGCTTTAACTTGTTCCTGCTCTTGACCTCTAGGATTGATCTCCGTGTCACTCGGGAGTGCTCCAACAGGTCGGGAGTTGATCGCTTGAGCCAATGGCCCTATTTGAGTCTCCATACTGCGCATCTGTGATTGCAAGACAACAATTTGAATAGAATTCGATTGCACAGCGATATGTGTATCTTGAGAAGATTACATAAACTTAATAAAAGTTTCTTTTAATCTCGTGATGCGATTCAAAGCCGACCGTTGTTGTTTCTGAGTTGATTAGAACCCCGGTGGTGGGTTGGTCCTATTGTTGTTGTTAGCATAGGAGAAGTTCGGATGATTTCTCCAACCCAGATTGTAAGTGTTGGAGTGGGTTGCCTCCAATATAGTTGGCTGTCACCTGAGTTTCTTGTATTGGTTCCATGTATGTTCCTTCTTTGGTGGTCCCATAGCCTTGCCCCGCTCCTTGGTTCTTCCATGCTATTACTTCCTTGAATAGAGCATCCATCTTAGCTGAAAGGGCTGTCACGGTATGTACTGAATGTATTCCAGCAGTTCCATGTCCCATTGCCCTCTCGGTTGGCCATTGATAGCCATTACGTGCCATCTCCTCAAGCAATTCATAGGCTTCCTCGGGATATTTGTTCATGAGTGAACCACCTGTAGCAACATCAAGAGAAGTAAGACAATTTTCCAATAAACTATTATAAAAAATTTGTACCAATGTTCAAATCTCAATGCCATGATGGGGGCATGCTCGTTGTAGTTCTTTGAAACGCTCCCATGCTTCGTAGAAAGACTCCATTGGCTGTTGTTTGAATATCATGATGTCATTCTTTAGCTTCATTATTTTGGAAGGTGGGAAGTACTGAGCCAAGAACTTCTCGGTTACTGCCTCCCATGTGTCGAGAGTGCTAGGTAGGAGTGATAGCAGCCACGACTTAGCCTTGTCCCTCAAAGAAAAGGAGAAGAGAGCCGGCCAGATGTACTCGGTTGACAACCCATTGAAGCGGAAACTGTCACAAATCTCAAGGAACTTTGCCAAGTGCACATGATGGTCTTCATTCGGTGCTCCTCCAGAGAACAACAAGTTTGAAGCATTTGAATTACCGATGGTTTGATCTCAAATGTGTGGGCTTGAACAGGTGGTTTGATGATGCTTAATTGATTCTGAAATTGAGGTTGTACATACTCTTTGATTGTTTTCCGAGGCTGGTTCTGTGGCATCAGTTCACCTCCTTGTCCGTCCTCCATGGCTTCTTGAGTTTGCCTTTACTCTCTTACCCTTCGAAGTAGACTGCGTTCTATTTCCGGATCAGGTTTAAGTAGCTCTCCTCGGTGTCTCCTATGTATGCAGGGAAAAGATTTCTCCTGCAACAAAGAACAAGAGAAACAAGTGAAAAGAAGAAAAAGAACTTGGTTGAAGAACAATTGCTTAGTATTAGGTTAGTAGAAAAGAATCCCCAGCAACGGCGCCAAAAGCTTGTTGCGGAATTGAGAATGCACACAAGTGTACGTGTTGCAGTCAAGTAGTAAAGAGTGAATAGAGTATCGTTCCCTCGAGGATTCTCCTACTAATCACTAAAATTGGCACAATCATTACCAAGCCAAGTCAATCGAATAGTTGGAGTAGAATGCAAGTAATTAAAATAACAAATAAACAAGTGGAAATCACTCAATTGGAAAGCTCCTAGGGTTCACAACTTCACCTATTCTAGCCTTAAGCAATTCCTTCTCTCATGCACTTAAATCTACCATGTTATTAACCTTGGGGTCTAGGGTTTCCCCATTACTTCCTTACACACCTCTCGATGTCGCAAGGGTGTACCTAAGCAGAAGACACTAATCCACTCTATCTCTAGGTGATTAATGTTCAAAGGCCAATTTAAACCAACCATAATCGGCTATCTCTCGATGCTCACCATCTCTCGATGCTCTCGCACGAATAATTTCACCTATTGGCATAAATTAACCTAGACTATGCAATTTCTAGCGTGACTTTGATTCTCTCTCTCTCGAGGCTCCTCTCCATCTCAAGTTCGGTCTCGTGGGTGGCCAATCCAAAAGAAAGCATTAAGTATGAAATATGCATATATAACACCAAGGAGGCGTACCTCGACAGAATCAGACACATAAGAGAAATGACTTTTCGCAAAAGGCTCCATTGATCCCATAGGAATCTACGGGTTTAGTTCAACATCATAACAAAAAATGCAAGAGTAGAAAGATAGGACAACATCATGAAAAATAAGAAGAAAAGGTATAGGAAAAACTCTAGATGATGGGTGAGCCAAATCTCTCGATCAAGCCTCCACGATCTTCAAGCTCAAAATCCTTCTTCTTGCTCCAAGTCCACAGCCTTCCCTCACTCTTGAGCACAATGAAAAATGCTGAATAAAAGTGCCGAAGTCATCCCCCGAAGCTGCAGATATGATCCCTTAATATAGTGGAAGGGCTGGAATATTGTCGGAATATTTCAACTTGTACTTTCCCTTCTTGAGACCTGCCCATTCTCGCGAGTCTTTGACAACTTTCCTCTTTCTTTGCAGGCCATTAATTGCCTTGCAGAGTGTGAGAAGTCAGCTGGAAACTTTTCTAAGTCGTTGGGATAATAATCGTCAGTTTCTTATTTTGAAACCGCGTATCGCTCTGGTGCTGACCGCTATCTAAGTTCCCTCATGCCGAATCTCTCCGCAGACCGCAGTCTATAGACCGTGTCGCAACCCAGAAACAAAAGGAGTTCACGATATCATGGTAAAAAGGAGTCGCCACTAATCGTTCATGGGACTAATCTTAAGGTCGATTAGAAACCTATAATTCACCTAAGGGCGCTTGACACTAACCACAGAGGCTTTCATTGGTTGGTCTTGAACCAAAGTTAGATCAGGGGTTCTATTACGCTCGAAAGGCTCACGAGCCCATCGACACGCTTGCCTTATCTTATTTAATCGTGAGTTTTTCTAACACAACTAAGGTGAAGTAAACGGTATTGATAATGAGAGAAAGTGAGACAACCGGAGCAAACTCTTGGTCAAGGAATGCATCCTGAAAGAAGAAAAATATGAGCCTAGAAAGTATAACCATCACCCAAGTGACCCAAAGATCAAGTCATATCATCATGCAGAAAACAATGCACAAGGAAACAAAGATGGAAGACATGCCTCGGATTGCATTGTATTTTTACCATAATAATCCGCGGATCCTCTTTGAATTTCTTAGTCCTATTTTAAAGAAACAACTTATTTTAGGAAATTTTACATTGTTATTTTCTCTGAAAATCCTCATCTCGAATCAATGCCTACTTGATTGCACAATCAATCTCACACATGTCAATGATCAAACAAACAAGTCCAACACTTGATTCAATATAAGCCGAGTTCCAGCATTTGAGCTAAGATGACTGGACATGTAAAAATTATAACTTTGTCTATCACAAGAATGGTATAGACCAATGGAGCTCATCAATCCAATTAATGGGGGACTAATCAAATCAACATGAAATTCAAATAGCGACCGGCAACAAAAAATGAAGGTCGCACACGATTGTCGTGGATTTACAACCAAATATGCATATTACTTATCAAAGAACCATGGAGGAAAAGCATGAGATAACAGACTTTACTTGCTGGCCTTGGGTCAGTTTGGTGTCGTTGTGAATTGTGATGGCGCTCGGGATTCGTCAAATAAGGGCTGCCGCTAGAGAATGAGTTCACGATCAGTCCAAGTCTCTTTTTTCCGGCCCCCAGAGTGCTTCATCTCTTTCCCTTTTATAAACTTCTTTTGGGAGTTAAATCCGGGAAGGAGGAGGACATTGAGGTTCAAAATCAGTTCCATATCTTCTAATTCATGAATCAATGAGGTTGCACCAATATCTTCTCTCAATCTTCACAGTCGGAATATTATCTATCCATATTAGTTCTGGATCTGCCCTCAATAGAGCACAAATCTTATCCTTCTCTTCTAGAATTTCCTGATAAATTTTATCATGTTAGTGACCCTTGGAAAAAAATCTCGCAAAACAACCTCAGGATTAGTGAGAAACAAATTTTTTAATCCAACTGGGCAACACGGGGCCACCCTGCACACTAAGGCTTGGAGATCAATTTTCTCGGGCTGATTCCGGATCTTTCAATATTTCGCTCTATATTTACCTTGATCCTTCATGAATTAGGGTCCAAGTACCCAAGTCTGGCTCAAAATGGACATTCCAATAAATAGATATGATTTTGCCTATGAAACCTACTACAGCCCGTATTACTGTTCACATATTGGGCAATCTTTGTTAAAAAAATTGTCTCTCCCTCTCCAAGGCGAATTTCGGAGTCCAAGACCCATCAAGCCGAAGCTAACTCAATGATCTTTGTGAGGAATTCAAATCTTCTCAATTTCAACTGAATTAAATCCACTTGTCAAGCCTCGAAGTCCCACTTAGTTCCTAATGCCGACAGTTCTTACTCGGATTCTTCACTTTCTATTCCATGAGGAGTTTCTGTGCCTTGAATGGTTCCAAGTATTTCTTCTTGAGCTAAATTGAGGTGTCTACAGACCATGGTCCACATCTTCGATTCTCGGGAGCTTTCTGGAGGCCACAGTCTAAGACCGCGGTCCCTTTCATCTACTTCCAGCCGTACTTCAGTTTCCTCTTCCGGGAGATTGCTCGATCTTTCTTTGATTTCCTGCACATAAAACAACTACCGGTAGTATCTTTTCCATAATGAAAATTCTCAAACACAATATTTGACTCCCCACATGACATGATATGCAATTAATCTCAAAATATATGAAAAAGTGTCCTAAACTCAAGTATCTATGTCCGGAATGGGCACATAAATCACACAAATCATAATATCAACAATCTCCTATTTTGATTTAGTCGATTACTTGCTCTCTACCGTTGAGGTTTCCCTCAGGTAAGGGTTTTACCACGTATATTCGATGTTCATGTTTGTCCTCTTACTTCTCAATTCTTCCCGTTACGGTCGCACTCAAAGTTCTGATGTACTAAAAGGGGCGTAATCCCAACAAACTGGTATCAGAGCCCATCCTGAAGATATCGGTGGCGAGGTTCGAGGTAGAGAAGTTTGATCGTTCAAATGACTTTGGATTGTGGCGCATCAATATGAAGGCTTTACTGGTGCAGCATGGCCTTGAAGGAGCACTGCATGGATAGCTATTTTAGCCCTGACCCTAGTGGATGCTGAAAAGATATCTATTATTAAGGCTAAGGCTTTGAGCATGATTCAGCTCAATCTATCAAATAAGATCCTTCGAGAGGTGTGTGATCAGACTTCAGCCCTGGAGTTGTGGCAGAAGCTAGAGTCGCTATACATGACGAAGTCCCTGATCAACCGATCATACTTGAAGAAACGACTGTACTAGTTGAGGATGAGTTCTGAAACACCGATAGGCAACCACATACATCAGTTCAATCAGATCGTAATGGACCTCCAATCCATTTATGTAAAGATCGAGGATGGTGATCAAGCTTTGATACTATTATGCTCACTGTTAGACTCCTACGAAAATTTTGTCGATATGATGCTATACGGGAATTTGAGTATCACCATGGAAGACGTCAAGGTGGCACTAAACTCGAAAGAATTGATGAAGAGGGTGATGGAAGGCTCGAACGGTGTGACTAAACGTCTACCTGCAAGAGGCAGATCACAGAATAAAGATCGTGGGAGCAAAGGAAGCTCCAGAATGTAATCCCGAGTAAGGTTGATTTACTAGAACTATGACCAAGAGGGCCATATCGAGCGAAATTGCCCTAGGAGAAAAGACAAGCAAGTGGAGTTGTCGGCGAATGTAGTGGCCATTCAGTTCAGATTGGGTTTTTGATTCAGGTAACACATTCCATGTATCTCTTGATAAGAGTATGTTTATCACTTATCGTCCAGTTGTAACTGATAAAGAATTGTGGTGGAAATTGACTCAGAGGTAGTGGCTTCTGCTTTGAAGACTGTCGCAAGTAACGTTGATTGGATGCTAAGGCGAATTGTAAGGGATATCTCTTCTGAAAAGAATAGTTTTATTGTTTTTTAAGTGAATCTTGTTCGACAAAATGCCAATAGATGTGCTGACTTTCTTGCTCAGTCTTATAGGCAGAAGTCATTACCTAATAATTGGGTAGACAGCCCTCCTGTTTCTTTTGTAAGGCTTTTAGTAGCTGATCTTGGTGGATGTACATCTCCCAAGTGTCTGTTTGGTGGTCAAAAAGAAAAAAATGGTAAAATTCCTAGAAGCAGTGCTGAAGCTTCCTGGAAATTTTACCCAGGGCATGCTATATGTATGATCAGCCCGGCCTCACGAGATCGTCCATCCTTCCTTCCCTGTAAACAGTTTTCATCAAGCAAGACTTTTGCACTCGGTCTTATTCCTAGGCTTTACGACGTCCCTGAGGCTCCGAAAACCGGGAGAGATCACGGGCACTGATATCGAGCCTTGCATCTCGTCTCCCGTCCACGAAGAGCCCATCAGCAGGAATCTGATCCTCGATCTTGAGACACACGAGCTGGCCCAAGAGGACCCCGAAAATCGAGAGCTTCTGGAATTTCTTGCTCTGCTTGTAGTTGTTTATGGCAGAAACGGCTACGACCAGGATTAATGAATGCTACGATTATGCTACCTCTGTCGTACCAACCATCCTTCAAGCCATGCTGTTTGATGCCGAACGCAAGAGAGAGCACTGCACATGCCAGGAGGATCAATATGGTCATGTCCTTGAATGCCTCAAAGACAAACGCGAAGAACTGCTTCGCGGGCGGCTTGGTGTACTTGTTTTCACCGAAGACATTTGTTTGTGTGAGCAAGATCGGCCTCATCATCTCCGTCCAAACAAGGAGGACCTATTTTCCTGCCCTGAAGTTCATGTTAGTAAAATAGTGATGATTCGAACTGAAAGTATAACGAAATTAATCTTATAAGAATGAATTAGTCATTTTGAAACTTATAGGACTCAATCGCCAAAAAAGACAAACATATAGGACTTTTGCTGCATTTATCCCATGTAAATATTGTCTGAATATGATATTTTTATCAATAATAATAAAAAAAATCTATTATTCATTTTGCATATTTTATTACAAAATAATTGATTTAATTTTTCAATCCTTCAGTATAGGATGTGTATAGGTATAGGTTAGACTGACAACCGATAATAGGGTGGATTCTTAGTAATCTCGTGAAATCCGGATAGGCTCAAGGTTAAAAAAGAAAATCTAAGAATCTATTAGAATTAGAACTGACTCAATTTTCAGTTCTAGCATCCATGATACTTGAAACGGTACCAGAACGAGAATATAATAAACCAGTATCCACAATTATTTTCAATCGATCATAACTTTTTATTTGAATTTCAATTCTCTAGCTGCTAGTATTGTTATATGTTTAACTTGTTGAACTTTCACCAAAAATAATAATTATGAATATTAATGAGTATACAATACATAAAATATCAAAATAATTCAGAATTTATATGAAAAATAAACAAGCATCCTAAAGTTCTTAACAGTAAACTGTAATATATTAAACTATGAACAAACACTATGCTTGATTTAAAGAAATTATGAAAATGTACTCTAAATTCAATTATTTAATAGCAATAAAACCTACAAAAATGTCAAAATAACTATGTATTCATAAAAATTTCAATACGTTGAGGAAGGAATAGTTTCCAATAGGATACCTAGAATTTGTAGTATAATACAGGTTCCGAGTAGGTCATATTCCTTACTGATAAAAAAAGAGTAGGTCATATTCATAGCTTTAACGAGACAGTTTTTGATTAAAAATAAATTAAGAACTTACACAAACCGGGATTTTTGTACCGAGAAAAATACGGGATACCTGAAAAGTTATAATTCCTAGTCCATGGGTAATGATACATAGGGCATGATTAAATTTACCAGCATTTTCAGTGTAGAATGCAGTTAGGTTTACAAATAATTCCAATTCAATTGCATTGCATCTAATTGACAGCCTTTCCTTTGCTTTTGCTCCATGGATTGATTAAAAAAAAAAACAATGTCATAAATTCGATGGCGAAATTTTGTAGTAATTATGACTCGAGGAAGCACCGATAGATAGGTAATAAATAAGTGGTTGCGT
Organism: Lagerstroemia fauriei; assembly: GCA_025802135.1. Taxonomy (NCBI): domain Eukaryota; kingdom Viridiplantae; phylum Streptophyta; class Magnoliopsida; order Myrtales; family Lythraceae; genus Lagerstroemia; species Lagerstroemia fauriei. The sequence goes on from JAOYND010187076.1 coordinate 18,802, forward strand.
GTATTCGCTGTTAAATGTATTTGTGTAATATGCTGTTCACCGATAAGAATATTTCAAAACTTTTTTCAAAGGGATTGCTTCAATGTTTTATATTTCATTATGTGATGAAGTAAATGAGAAATTTTTCAGTTGAGCGATCGTACCACACGGCGACGCCTACGTGATGCTTCCAACCAACACAAAATTGACATGTTTCGCCATTTTTTATACATCAAAATTTACCAACAATGTCGAAGTGCCATATGGATATTGTCACATGGTACCAGTCCTACATTAAAATTGACACGCATCAGGTTTTCATTGGGTGGAAGTACAACATAAACATTGCCATGTGGTACTGCCGCTCCACCGAAGACTTTGTTGAAGTGAAGCGTTAATTATATTGTGAAATTCAGGACTCAATCTATTCTTTCCTTTTCTCCTTTGGGTCAATGGAGTAAGTTCCTCGTTAGTATGCCAATTAAGGTTGTTTAGGTAATTTAATGATTTGATGTTAACGTTAATTATAAGTCAAGTAATTAAATTCCCTCCGCATGGGAGGTGAAGAGGAAAACACATAAAAGGAAAAAAATCTTAGATGATCCTATTTCACAATAATGTGATGAGGAAAAAACCATCAAACTGCTTTAATTAGTATTAACTATGACAATTGCTCGGGTGATTAACACTAATTTATTTGTTTGTCACGTTTTAATTTGTGCTTCCTCATGCCACGTGGTGAGGTAGAATAAGTAAAGAATTTCTCCCATATAAGTGAAGTAAGGGGAAAAGACACTTTTGGTTAGCAAGTATTTTATATTTTCCATTCTAAACCTTTTTTTTCTGTTTTTCATATCATCAATCTTTTGAGTTTTTGCTAATTGGATTCTAATCCTTATTTTTTCCATCCAAAAGAGTATATACTATCCAAAAAATAATTTTTTTAACAAAAATATTTTCCTAAAAATAAAGAGAATAAGAAAAAGTAAATGAAAATAAAAAAATTTGTAGAATGTCATTTGTGGTCAGGTAATTAATTCCCTCCACGTGAGGTAAAGAGGAACCACAATTTATATACGTATTTTATACCATCCCACTTTGTGATATTTAGACTTTTGTGTTTAATAGCAACCATACCAGATAAACTAAACAGCCAATATTAACACTGGTTCGGTCAACGTAGTATCACTGAATACTTAAAATAGTTAAAGAAGATGGTGTCTACTAAGACCAAGTTCAAAAGTACCTTCTACCGATTTTGTTTAGAGAGGGACGTGAACATAGAACTTTAATCCCACCAAATCGTGGGAGAATAAATTTTGAACAACTAAACCATCGTCCTGTATGTACTTAACTATGAAAGGAAGATGATGATAATAAAGTGGTGATCTTGTCTCATGAATGTAGCAGAGAGACAAAATAATTAAGGCAGCTAAATGAATAGAATCACTTACATCATATGCTTCATTTATCAGATAAAATTGGGTCCCGCAATTGCTTCCTCTGCAAATATCTGGATGATACTAGAAACCACAAACACAGAAAAAGCAAACAGATCAGCAAGGACTAGGATTTCTAAACCCAGTTCGAAACTTGGCGGTGGATTTCAAGCAAAATATTATAGATAGGCTCCCACAAACCCATTTCCTAGCTTAATCTCAATCTCTTAGTAGCAGATTATTGTCCAGACCCAAGATACAGAGGGCTTAAACAGCTCACTTAGCCTCGAGCTAGAGGGTAACAGAAACGGCGAAGGACATGAGGAGCAAACTTGGAGAGCTAGCTGTTCGAAAGCTTTCTTGACCTTTGTTGAGATTGTCTTACATCAATTTGGATATCCGTGGGACTCGAAAATCTAGCCGGATGAGTGAAAATCGTGAAAGATAGATATATTTATTTAGAATTTGAAATATTATGATTTCCTATAATCTCATCCCAAATCAAATTGGGATATTTTCTATCATATAATTAGCAGATATCTGATACCTTTTTTATTGTACCAAATCCCTGTAAATAAGGTTAAATAGAGACATGAGGGGAAAAAAGTGATGAATCTTGTGAGTGATCTCTCTGATAAACTTCGCTGTAACGCGAGAGTGTGAGAACATGAGAGATCAGGTTGAGATTGTTGTCTAAACTGTAATCTCCGGTTTTGATATAGTGGATTGCTTGCTTTGTGCCGTGGAGATTTCCCTCAAGTGAAGGTTTTACTACATATATCTAGTGTTTGTGTATCTTCTCTTACTTCTCAGTTCTTTACACTATGATCGCACTCAAAATTCTGCAATAAGATTGGGCATTAATTCCAACAAATTGGTATCAGAGCTAATCCCGAAGATGTCGGTGGAGAAGTTTGATGGATCGAATGACTTTGGATTGTGGCGCATCAAGATGAAGGCTTTACTGGTGCAGCATGGCCTTAAAGGAGCACTAGATGGAGAAGCTACGTTATCCCCAACCCTAGTGGTTGCTGAAAAGAGATCTATTATGGCTAAAGCTTTGACCATATTCAGCTCAGTCTGTCAAACAGGTCCTTTGGGAGGTATGTGATCAGACTTTGGCCCTATAAATGTGGCAGAAGCTAGAGTCGCTATATATTACGAAGTCCCTGACCAACTGATTATAATTGAAGAAGCAGCTGTACCAGTTAAGGATGAATTCTAACACACCGATAGGTGACCACGTGAATCTGTTCAATTAGATCGTAATGGACCTCCAGTCCTTTGATGTAAAGATCAAGTATGAGGATCAAGCTTTGATGCTATTGTGTTCTCTATCAGACTCCTATGAGAATTTTATCGATACGATGCTGTACAGTAGATAGAGTATCACCTTGGAAGACGTCAAGGCAGCGCTGAACTCAAAAGAGTTGAAGAAAAGGGTGATAGAAGGCTCGAATGGTACGGCTAAAAGTCTAATTGCAAGGGGCTGATCTAAGAATAAAGGCCTGGGAGCAGAGGAAGGTCCAGAACGAACTCCCAAGGAAGGTTGACCTGCTAGAACTGCAACCAGGAAGGCCATATCAAACGAAACTACCCTAGGAGAAAAGAGAAACAAGCCAGGTCATCGACCAACGTAGGGGAGGAAGAGACAGAGAATGAGAACTTGACAACAACAGCAGGTGTGAGAAGGGATGCTGAGAATCTCATAACATCGGGCCATTCAAATTCAGATTGGTTTCTTGATTCAGGTAGCACATTCCATGTACCTCATGATAAGAGTAAGTTTATCACTTATGGTCCTGTAGTAGGTGATAAAATTCATATGGGAAATGGGCAAACATGTGGAATTACTGGGGCTGGAGAAGTGAGAATCAAGATATTTGATGGGCGTGAGAGAGTTTTAACCGGTGTTCGGCATGTTCCTGAATTCAAAAGAAACATGATTTCTCGGGGGTCACTTGATTGATATGGGTACAAGTACAATGCCTTGGGTAGAGTGCTGAAAATCTCGAAGGGAGCACTCCTAGTCATGAAAGGGATGCTTGATGCGGTCCAGATAGAATTCGATTTCATGGACAAATTGAACCATCTAAAGGTTCAAAAGGCCCTCAAGAAATCGGTTTGACCGAACAGGTATTGGTGTTTGTTTGATCAAATTCTATCGTTTAGGTCCTCAATTTTATGTTTTTTGGTTTTTAGTGCCGTTTTTACAATTTCTATTTCTTGTGGGTCTTTTGTAATTTTTATTGTTCAATGCCTAGGGTTTCTTCTAATTATTGATGTTTCAGGCTACTGAGCCATCAGACCGATTTGATTAATAAAATTGAGGTTTTTTCCTCTTGTGGGTCTATCCTCGATCATCGATTTCATTCGCCCCACTGTGTCAGATTGGTATCAAAGCCGACATCGATCCTGCACTATGCTATCCAGGAGACGAGTCCCAAACGTACCAATTGAGGAAGTGGCCTGACGGGACGAGATTGCAGAACTCCGCCAACAGGTCGAGCGATTGACCCGTCAGTTGGCAACGCTTCAACTGCGTCGTGACCGCGTAGTTCCGAACGTGGTGGACGACGATGACGATCTCGAGGACAACCCGCTCGGTGGTCCTCCTGATCACCCACCTCTGGCAGATCGCCGATGGCAGACCGAGTTCAAGGTTGAGATTCTCGAGTTTCAGGGAAGCCTCCAGGCAGACAAATTCCTAGATTGGTTAAATACTATGGAGGAGGTTCTGGAATTCAAGGAGGTGCCTGATTCCTGACGAGTTGCATTGGTGGCTATGAGGCTCTGTGGTAGTGCCCAGGCCTAGTGATAGCAGAACAAGCAGAACCGAATTCGCATGGGAAAGGAAAAAAATCAGAACTTGGGATAAGTTCAAGAAACATCTGCGGGCGGCCTTCCTCCCATACAACTACGAGCGCGAGCTATACCAGCGTTTCCAACTCCTCCGCCAAGGAACCCGCTCTACTGATGAGTATACAGGTGAGTTTTATGAATTACTTGCGCGAACTGATATTACAGAGACACAGACCCAGTTAGTGTGCAGGTATATCGGCAGTCCCCGATTGCAGATCCAAGACGTCCTCAACATGTTTGATCTGTTGACGATATATGAGGCTCATCAGAGAGCACTGCAGGCTGAGAAGCAGTTAGAAGCCTGTCGGGCTGGAATTTCGAGTAGACCCCGTGCCCCATCAAGGTGGTAGTTCGTTGTCACAACAGCAGCCGCGACCGACTCGTCCACAGGTTGTGAACCAGGTGCCTCTCGTGGTTGGTGGAAACCCACAGAACCGGCCGACCGGTGGGATTCGCTGCTTTGCTTGTGGGGAAATCGGTCACAGACAGTCTGAGTGCCACAAAGCGAAGCCCAATGGTCATGGCCTATTCGTGAATGACACGACTGAGGATGCTGAATTCGATTCAGGGCCCATCTACGATTAGGATCCGAATGAGAAGGCTGAGGAAGAAATTGTTGAGGGCGATGTTAGGCCCACTGTTGATGCTCCGTCGAATCTTCCTGGGTCCTCTTACCCAGAAGAGGACTGGCGACGCACGACTCTCTTCTCTTCCACGTGTACAATTGGTGGTAAGGTTTTGGGAGTTGTGAGAATGTCTTATCTAACCTAGCAGTGGAAAAGTTGGGCCTAAGAGCAGAGAAACACCCTAAGTCGTATAAGCTGGCATGGCTGAAGAGAGGCACATAAGTCACCGTGTCAGATTTGGTCCTGTTTTCTTTCTTGATTGGAACTACCAATGTTGATGAGGTGTATTGTGACATGGTTCCAATGGATGCATGCCATCTATTACTTGGGCGTCCTTGGCAATTTGACCGTGAGGCTATCCATGATTGCCGAGCAAACACGTATTCCTTCCTGTTCTGAGGGAAAAAGATACTACTACTACCTAGTAAACCAACCAGTGTTGGGGACCGTAAGACGCTTTTTTTGGCTAGGGCATCTTTCGAACAAGCCATGGTGGAATCTGGAATTGTTTTCGTGCTCTTGAGCAAGTTTGATGACCCGGTTGCTAGTGCTCCGACTACGGTCCAACAGTTGCTGGCCGAGTTTTTGGATGTCTTCCCGGGTCCCTACCAGATGACCTACCGCCTATGCAGGACATTCAGCACCAGATTGACTAGGTGCTTGGGGCTGCCCTTCCCAATCGGCCTCGCTATCAGATGATGACTTTCCGTCCAATTCGAGGACGAATCTCCTTCACGCTAGGGGAAATGATGCGGTCCAGATGGAATTCGATTTCATTGACAAATTGGACCACCCAAAGGTTTAAAAGGCGCTCAAGAAACCGGTTTGACCGAACAGATATTGGTATCCGTTTTCAACAAATGAGTATAGGTTTTTATATGCAAACAGGCTTTCAAGCAAGATGCATTGCTAAGCAATGCGCTATGATTGTTTTTAGTCAAATTCTATCGTTTAGCTCCTCAATTTCATGTTTTTTCATTTTTAGTGGCGTTTTTGCAATTTCTATTTCATGTGGATCTTTTCGTAATTTTTATTGTTTAGCGCCTAGGGTTTCTTCTATTTGTTGACGTTTCCGACTACTGAGCTGTCAGACTGATTTGATTAATAAAATTGAGGTTTTTCCTCCCATTCTTTCGTTTTCTCGGTATTCGCATGAATCAACGAGGTCTGATCTATCCGCGATCATCGATTCCGTTCGTCCCACTGCGTCAATGCTGCAGGGAAGACTCTATGTCTTGCAAATAAAGGCTGGGATTACAAAAGCGGTTGATTGTGCAACTTCCAAAAAATACTTGGATGATCTCGGGCACGGAAGGGTGAACGTGTGCAGGACGTTGTGCATTGGTGGTAAGACCTCGAAATTCCTCATGAATAAGTGGATGTCCTTTGATAAACTTGTTTTGGTCTAGCAGCTTAAGGACAGGACCCGAGAGAACGTGGAGACACCTTGGAAGAAGGCTGAGTCGATGAAGATTCCCGGAACTCTGCCTGTAGTTGTAGGAGTTGGTAAGTTGGGAAGTCCTGCAAGGAGGCAATAACTTCTACGAAAGAAAGAGCATGCTCAGGACAGGTAGAGAAAGCAATCAAGATCGCCTGAAAGACTCGGACTTCAAGGGGTGGTGATCTTGGAGAGTGCTGAAGCTGTGTCAAAGTCGGCTTGTCGATATGTCAGTTGGAAGCTTGTAGGAGTGCTAGTGAAGCCCGGCACCTCGGATAAGTCCAAGGGCGGTTTGGACTTGAGCAACTCGTGCACGAAAAGGTGGAGCCTGTGAATGGGCTGAGCAAAACAAGCAAATCCAAGATCGATGGTGGTTGGCTCGATGCAAACCAAGGTGGAGATTTGTTGAGATTGTCTTTCATCAAGTCAGATATCCGTGGGACCCGAAGATCTAGCCGGATGAGTGGAAATTGCGAAGGATAGATATATTCTATTTTGAATTTAAAATATTATGATTTTCTGTAACCTCATCTCAAATCAAATTTGGGATAGTTTCTATTATATAATTAGGGAATATTTGATATCTTTTTTATTGTATCAGATCCCTATAAATAAGGTTGAATAGGGTTGAATAGAGTTTTGTGGGAGAAAGGTGAGGAATGTTGTGAGTGATCTTTCTAATAAATTTCTCTATAACACTAAGGCATGAGAACTTGAAAGATCGTATTGAGACTCTTTTCTGAGAGGGGTCATAATGGGAGCTTGGGTATGGGGTCGAGATTCTCTGTGAAGCTGTAATATCATATTATGATCTTGTGGATTGCTTGCTTTATGCCATGGAGGTTTTCCTCAAGTGAGGGTTTTACCACATATATCTGGTGTTCGTGTTTCTTCTCTTACTTCATAGTTCCATTTGCTGCCGTCGCACTTAAAATACCGATATCAAGATCAGGCATTAACCCCAACAACCTCTGATTCGGAAGCACCTGGCTGAATCCTTATCCATCACTGACTGAGAATACAGAGAACAAGACACCTTGACCCCGTTCCTGTCGCCAGACTTCTTCTTCCTCATGCTCCTGTCCCTAAGCTGGACCCATGAAGAGGAAGAACACTCGTTTTGCCCTATCAACCCGCATGCACTGGCCATTGTCTCGTATCTTAAAAAAAGAAGAATCCACAACCAAGAAAGATTAAAACTTTCGAGAACGCACGAATCTTCTCCTCAGTGTTTTTCCTATTTCTCAATCCAAAAAGGTGGCTCTTTTACTGGTGTTGTTGAAGGACGAAGAAAAAGGGACCCTAATTTTTAGGTTATCTTCTCACTTTGCTCCGTGAGGAATAGATGGAGAGATTGCTTGCTTGAGAATAGCCAAAAGGAACAGGACCTGATTCACTATTTATTATAGAAGAGGAAGAGGAAGAGGAAGAGGAAGAGAGAGAGGGGAAGGGGAGGAAGAAGAGAGAGAGAGAGATAGAGAAGCGTCCTTATCTGAATAATGGAATTCAATTCAGGATGTCCGACGTGTGATATCCTATTTGAAATGACATGTTTCTTATTCTTATCCAACAACTGCCTATACATAGAATCAGTTATATTCGAAGACTCTTCTTTCGCACTTTTCTCTTTTCATACCCTCTCTCTCCCCTTTGGAATGAAACTCCTCAAGTCGTTCATGGGTTTATTTGGAAAGCATAATCCCATCTCCTCTCCGCATTATTCCTCGGGTTTATTTGGAGAGCATATTCCCATCTGCTCTCCGCATTATTCCTCGATGGACTATTTACATCACCAACTAATAATATTTGATTTAGATTGTACTCTTTGTTCAATTCTGAGTAGATATTTTGGTGGCCGAATGTTCTTTTATGTACAAGTTACCTATTGAATGTTTACTATTTAGTGTTTGGTACTTTTACATCAGCAATGAATCCTATCACTATTTTTTTATATCTGATGTATTTTTTGCTTCTGTTCATCGATATCAATGCTCACGGACTATCATTATTAGGTGATCATGAAATTGAAGTTTACTTATACATAAGTTAAAGGGCATGTTCATTTCTTGCACAAATTCTTGTCGCGGAGCGTGGATCTTTAACCTAGAGAGAGAGCCAAGAGACTTACAGCATCACGCAAGTAAGACGTTATTGTCCGCAAATAATCCACAAGTTCCCCATCCAAAGCACCTGCCATCTCCCCAAGAGCGGCAAACCCACTAGCTCGTTCAGCTGGTATTTGTAAGACTGCGATGCATATATGAAAGGAGACCAAAGTCAACCAATCTTTTCTGCAATATCGTTCCTCGAAGCAAAAGTGGTAGAAATACGGTAGAATTAATGCACTGTTCACAAACTATTAGGTAGTGTGTCTTAAATTGGTCCCGCAGGAAATGAGCAATACGAGGCAGCAGCAAGGTTATGCTGAGGTGAACAACCAGTCCCTGTGCTCCAGGTATCTAAGGACGATGTCGACAACTTCCCTATACCTGGACATCATGAACTCCTCAGTATTCCTGCATATTTAAAAATTCATGACCATTACCAACAGGGCTGAAGTTTACCAAAGAACCAAGAAATCCCACCATATGGAATTATTCAGATAACAGATTTCGTCTCTCTTTAACAGCAAAGGGAAGAATTTTATTAATGTTCACCAAGTCCATGCAAAAGTACAACAGAATTCCTCTCTCTTAT
>JAOYND010187077.1:0-17107 GCA_025802135.1 Lagerstroemia fauriei
GATACTTACCCTCTTTAAGAGCATAGATACATAAAATGTAACCTAACCCAACAAAAACTAAGTGGAATGCATGTTCAGGCTTAGTATCAAAGGTCTAAAAGTGTGTTTAAAAGATAACTTCTATGGTATTATCAACATTACAGAGACTAATAGGTCTGAAGTTGTGCACTGTGGTGACCTCATCACTTTTAGGAATCAAGGCTATGAATGTGTGATTAAGTTGCTTAAGAAGGTAGTTACCTCGAAAGAAACTCTGAACACCTGCCACTATGTCTGCTCCCACTGTGCTCCAGTTTCGCCTGTAAAACAGAGCAGGCATTCCATCGGGCCCCGGTGATTTTAGGGCTCCTAAGGAAAAGACTGCCTGTTGTACTTCGAGAGTGTTCGGGATAGCACACAGATATTGGTTTTCTTCATGGCTTATCACAGATGGGAAGAGACTTTGAAGATCTGGAGGGATGAGGGGGTGGGAGGTGGTGTAAAGAGTCTGGAAGTGATTTGAGAAAACCCGCCCTATCTCTGCACTGTCCGAGGTCCATGCTCCTGACGGTGTCTTTAGAAAGTCAATCGAGTTTTTCCTCCGTCTTATGATAGTGGAGAGATGGAAGAATTTAGTGTTGAGATCCGAGGAAGTGAGCCAGATCTCTCGTGATTTTTGTCGCCAATGGAGTTCCTCGCACTTGAGCAGTTCTTGGAGTTCTTGTTGCAGCCGAGCTTCTTGTTGCAAATTATCTCTTTTGTGCTAGGCTTTGCACAGCTTCTAATTCTCGAGTAAGCTCCTTAATCTGAGTTTGGATGTGTCCAAAAGTCTCCCTATTCCACTTCTTCAATGAATCTTGACTTCTTTGAGTTTGTGACTTACCTTAAACATTAGGGATCCCACTGAGGGTTGGCTCCAAGTGTTCCGAATCACCTCTCGGCAAGCTGGGTGTTGCAGCCACATTTCTTCAAATCTAAATTGCTTTCTCCTCTTGTACGATTCTCCATTTGTGTTGAGGAGGATAGGACAATGATCAGATGCAAAGGCAGGCAGATTAATTAGTGTGGCTCTACGGAAGAGTTCTCTCCATTGGTCATTGACAATTGCCCTGTCAAGTCATTCCTTGATGTTGGTTGGCCCTTCCCGCTTGTTTGTCCACGTAAACTTATTGCCATTATATCCCAAGTCAAGGAGTCCTTGCTTCATCATAATATATGAGAGTCCAGAGGAGGATGAGGAGTTGTATGGCCGTCCACCATTTTTTTCTTCTGCCGTGAGGACTTCATTTAAATCACCAATGCCTAGCCATGGTCCTGGAAAGGATTCAATCAGCGAAGCAAGCTTAGTCCAGAATGCTGGCTTTGGATTTTGGTATGGGGGACCGTAGATAAATGAACACATCCATGGGCATGTTGGTGGCAGCAAGTAGAAGATAACAGTGATCATAGTCCTGTCAATGTGTATAGGTTCCATGGTGATGCCTTGCCTGTAGCAAACACATAGGCCACCAGAGCGGCCCCAAGCTGGGGAGAAGATGTGGTTAACAAATCCCAGACTATTAACTGTTGTAGCCACATCATCGTTTTTTACCTTCATCTCCATCAAAAATAAGCAATCCAGAGAATGATGTCTCACAAGGGTCTTCAAGGAACGTTTTGCCGCGGGGCGACCCAACCCCCAACAGTTCCAGCTGAGGATTAACATGGAGGGGTTGGGGGCATGTTTTGGCCCGCCTCCTCGGCCTTTGGACTTGTCGGGTTGTGCTTGACCTTCCTTGCCATTTTCTTCCACCGGAAAGAGCTCTTTGGGGGGTTCTGGGTTGGTGCCATTTCAATGGTTCATTTGGGAGGGCTGGATGTTGGCTGTTGTGTTGGGAAGGTGGGGAAGGGGGGGAGAAAGGAGAGGGATTGGTGAGGGATGGGTAACAGACAAGGAGGGTGGTCGTTGGAAGTTGGCAGGGGAATGAGCTGGGAGGTGTGATTAGTTACTGAGGCAAAAAAACTTTTTGCATGGAAGTGCTTCGATGGATTGGAGGGATAGTTGGGCTGTGGGTTGGATTACTGGTTGGAGCTTGAGCTTTTTGGGTGGGGTCCATTGGGCTATGGCAGTTTTCTTTCTTTTGGGCTTGACTGATGAGCTTGGGCTTGTGTTTGTGGCTGTGAAATGAAAGGCCGGGCTGTGACAGGAGGGGACGGGCTGCTCCTGGGCGGGTTGTGTCTCTAGGTTCTGCAGATTCTAGTTGTCAGGAGAGCTAGGTGTGGTGGGGTCAGAGGTGAAGGCGTGAGGCTCTAGGTGGATGGTTGACGGCTGGGTCAGAGGATGGATGTTGGCATGTCTAGCAGGTGAGGATAGGGCATGGGATTTGCTGTCTCCGGTGGAAGAGTAATCCGGTGAGCTTGGCGGCTTTCCGGTAGCCACTTTGTCAAACAATTTCCTCGGTTTGTCATCAGCTCTCATCATCGGGCCGAAGGAGTGCACGCCATGTTTTCTTTCAAACTTGCTAATATCTCTGATCACTTCAAACCAGCAGGATTGCTTGGTATGATCCAGACGACCACAATTATAACAGAAATTTGGGAGTCTCTCATATCGAAAACTGATCCACCGCTTGATATCAAACTCGTTATCCATGTAAAATCCAAATAGCAGAGGCTTGTTGATCAGAATTTTTGCCTTCAGTCGCATATAATCAGGACCATGTTGTCTGTCATTTCCGTTGATCTCAAAGTCTAGCAACTCTTCGAAAGCCTCACCTATTTGCCAAGCATTGTCTGCTGTATAGTGGTCAAGGGGAAGGCCGTGTACCTGGACCCAAAAGCAGGTGTGTGAGAAGTCAATGTCTTTGTCGACGGTGGTCGGATATCACTTCCGAAGGATTAGATGGTGGCCCAACACGGACCACGGTGCTTGCAATGCTATTTGTCGGCATTCCAGCTCGGATTCGAATGAGAACTTGTAGAAGTTCTTGCCAATCTTTGCAACCTGTAAGCCGTGTAAGAGCCTCCACGAGTGTCTGATTCTGGCTTCTATTGCAGAAGGGTTAAGCTCGTAGTTTGCTGTGACCTTGCCGTACAGAACAGTACGAGACAGTGAGCGGGTTTTTTCTGGATCCGGCTTGAGTTTAATGGTGGGTTAGGTGGAGAGATGGGAAGCTAAGACAGTGATATCGTCAATGGTGGGGGGTTCTTCATCCATGTTGTGGCTGTATGAAGGAATGCCGGTTATGGTGGTATGGGTTAAGGGTGGGGGGAGGTTAGGAGGGGTGATAAGTGTATGGTTGGTAGATGGCTTGATGGGTGATTGGGGAATGGGTTGAAGGGTCGGTGCTGGTTTTGTATTTGGCTATCCCGGCAATCTGCGGAGGAGAGGAGCACAGGGGGAGGAGACCTGAGACCGCTGCTCATGAGGTTTTTTAGCAGCAGCATGCACATAAAGCACTTTTAAGAATCGTTGTGTCATCTGGATCTTAACTCAATAAAGATTAAAGAAAATATAGAACATAGTATCAAGGAGTTAATAAGAAGCTCATAAAATAAAAGAATAATTTTTGTGCCCTAGAGAGTGGTAAGGGCCAGTAGAAACCAAAAGCATTCGAAATATTTTGCGGTGCATATTTGAGTGACTTTTCCTGAATTTCTTCTTCAAGTAAATCTTAATTAAGTAAATTTTGATAAGAAAATATAAAATAAAAAATAAAATAAATGTCATGGGATATATAATCAAACCTAGGGTTTCACAAGAGGAAAATTTTATCAAACCGTAAAGTACTAACCCGTGGAGCTTCCCTACCGTCGGATCTAAAGGGCGAATCTGGACCGTTCATTCTTTTTCGGCCGCCGGTTTCCTTTTTTTTTTTTGTCTTTTCACGTGACGCCCTGGCGCATAACGATCTGCGCCAAGACACAAGTATAAATAATTAAAATTTTCGTTTTATCTTTTAGTGTCAGGTCTTGGTGCAATAGAAATTGTGCCACGGCAGAGGTGTGAAACGATTTCCAAATAAAATTACAACTTTTTGAACTAAATTACAATTAAAAGTTGTATTTTAGTTGAAAGACTTGTAACATGTGAGTTACAACTTTGTTAACTAAGTTAGAAGCAATACTTGTAATTTAGTTCAAACACTTGTATCATATTATTAACACATAATTTACAACTGTTTTAACTGAATTACAAGTATTATTTGTAACTTAGTTCAAAGACTTGTAACACACTACTTACACACCATTTACTACTTTTTAACTAAATTACAAGTGATATTTGTAATTCAGTTCAAAGACTTGCAACACACTGATTACACACTATTTACAACTTTTCTAACTAAATTATAGGTTATAGTTGTAACTCAGTTGAAAGATTTGTAACGTGCCAATTAAAACTTTTTAACTAAATTACAAGTTATAGCAGTAATTAAGTTCAAATACTTTTAATGGACCAATTAAAACTTTTTAAACTAAATTACAAGTTACAATTATAATTCAGTTCAAACTCTTGTAACGGGCTCAATTACAACTTTTTAACTAAATTAAAAGTTATAGTCGTAATTCATTCTAAACACTTGTAACGGCCTAATTACAACTTTTTAACTAAATTAGAAGTTATAGTTGTGATTAAATTCAAATACTTGTAACGGATCATTTACAATCTTTTAAACTAAATTATAAGTTATAGTTGTAATTCAGTTCAAACACTTGTAACAGGCCCAATTAAAACTTTTTTTAACTAAATTACAAGTTATAGTTGTAATTCAGTTCAAACACTTGTAACGGGCCAATTACAACTTTTTAACTAAATTATAAGTTACAATTGCAATTCAGCTCAAACACTTGTAACGACATAATTACAACTTTTTAACTAAATTACAAGTTATAGTTGTAATTAAGTTCACCTATTTGTAATGGACCAATTACAACTTTTTAAACTAAATTACAAGTTACAATTGTAATTCAGTTCAAATACTTGTAACGGGTCCAATTACAATTTTTTAACTAAATTACAAGTTATAGTTGTAATTCAGTTCAAAGATTTATAACGGGATAATTACAACTTTTTAATTAAATTACAAGTTACAGTTATGACTCAGTTCAAAGACTTGTAACGACTCAATTACAACTTTTTAACTAAATTACAAGTTAAAAAGTTGTAATTGAGTTGTTAGAAGTCTTTGAACTGAGTCATAACTGTAACTTGTAATTTAGTTGAAAAAAATTGTAATTAGTCCGTCACAACTCTTTGAACTGAGTTACAAATATAACTTATAATTTAGTAAAAAAAGTTGCAATTGGACCGTTACAAGTCTTTGAGCCGAATTATAACTATCACTCGTAATTTAGTTAATGAAGTTGTAATTGGTCTGTTACAAGTTTTTTAGCCGAGTTAAACTATAACTTGTAATTTAGTTTAAAAAGTTGTAATTGGGCCCGTTACAAGTGTTTGAACTAAATTACAATTATAACTTGTAATTTAGTTAAATAAATTGTAATTGGTCCGTTACAAGTATTTGATTTTTTTTATATAAATACAAGTATTTGAACTTAATTTCAACTATAATTTGTAATTTAGTCAAAAGTTGTAAATGAGCCATTACAACTTTTTGAACTGAATTATGACTATAACTTGTAATTTAGTTAAAAAAGTTATAATTGGACCGTTACATGTTTTTTAACCGAGTTACAATTATAACTTGTAATTGGGCCCGTTACAAGTGTTTGAACTGAATTATAACTGTAACTTGTAATTTAATTTAAAAAGTTTTAACAAGTCCGTTACAAGTATTTGAACTTAATTACAACTATAACTTGTAATTTAGTTTAAAAAAATGTAATTGGGCCGTTATAAGTCGTTGAACTGAATTATAACTACTATTTATAATTTAGTTAAAATATTTTAATTGACATGTTATAAGTCTTTGAACAGAATTACAACTATAACTTGTAATTTAATTAAAAAATCTGTAATTGGTCCGTTACGAGTCTTTGAATTGTATTACAAGTATAACTTGTAATTTAGTTAAAAAAGTTGTAATGGACCATTACAAGTATTTGAACTGAATTACACTATACTTGTAATTTGATTATAAAAGCTGTAATTAGTGTGTTACACGTTTTTTAACCGAATTACAACTATAACTTGTAATTTAATTAAAAATTTGGTATTGATGTGTAAATAAGGTGTTTCAAGTCTTTGAACTGAATTACAACTATAACTTGTAATTTAGTTGTAAAAGTTGTAATTGATGTGTAAATACGGTGTTATAAGTCTTTGAACTAAATTACAATTATAACTTGTAGTTTAATTAAAAAGTTGTAATAGGGCCCGTTGCAAGTGTTTTTGCAAGTGTTTGAACTGAATTACAGCTATAACTTGTAATTTGGTTATAAAAGTTGCAATAGGGTGTTACAAGTTTTTTAACAGGGTTACAACTATAACTTGTAATTTGATTAAAAATTTGTAATTGATGTGTAAATAAGGCGTTACAAGTCTTTGAACTGAATTACAACTATAACTTGTAATGTAGTTATAAAAGTTGTAATTAGGGTGTTACAATTTTTTGAGCGGATTACAAGTATAACTTGTAATTTAGTTGTAAAAGTTGTAATTGATGTGTAAATTCGGTATTATAAGTTTTTGAACTAAATTACAATTATAACTTGTAATTTAATTAAAAAGTTGTAATAGGGTCCGTTGCAAGTATTTAAACTAAGTTACAACTATAACTTGTAATGTAGTTAAGAAAAATTGTAATTGGACCGTTACAAGTCTTTGAACTGAATTACAACTATAACTTGTAATTTAGCTAAAAATATTGTAATCGGCCCGTTACAAGTATTTGAATTAAATTATAACTATAACTTGTAATTTAGTTAAAAAAAAGTTATAATTGGACCGTTACAAGTCTTTGAACTGAATTACAACTATAACTTGTAATTTAGTTAAAAAATTGTAATTGGGCTGTTAGTAGTCTTTTAACCGAGTTACAACTATAACTTGTAATTTAGTTAAAAAAAGTTGTAATTGATGTGTAAATAAGGCGTTACAAGTTTTTGAACTGAATTACAATTATAATTTATAATTTAGTTATAAATGTTGTAGTTAGGGTGTTAAAAGTTTTTGAACTAAATTACAATTATAATTTGTAATTTAATTCAAAAGTTGTATTTGTTCACAAAAAAATTGGTATTCGTTCGTACTTCAGTCGTGGCACAGGTTCTTATGCGCCAAAACTTACGCTAAGAGACAAACCAAAATTTTTAATTATTGATACCTGTGTCGTGGCACATATCTCTATGCGCCATGGCGTCCCGCTAACAGACAAAAAAAAAAAAAAATTCCCCCGAATTACCAGCTGTAACTGGTGACCCCTCCACGGTACTAAACCGTAAATGTTTAATAGAGGCCTCCTTCGCAAGAAAGGGGGGCAGCAGCCATAAGTGGCTCCTGAGGAGAAAAAGAGGGAAAAGGACGGGAGAACCCTGAGCAATGGAAGCAGCCACGGGACAGAGGCGATAATCGCCTAGGTCCCCATCGTTTCACCAGATCTTCGAGGATCATTCCCACGACCACCACCGGCTCCCCAGCATCTGACCTGGTTTCCTTCATCCTCACCGGACAGCCGTGCTCCCGAACCAAATCCATCGGGTCTGTCCCACTTCTCTCTCGGCTCGACCATCTCCTTCTTCCAATCCTGTTCTTCCTCCGAGCTATCCCTTTTCACCGATTCCGTCACTGACACCCTCTAGCCGGTGCTCGGATTTCTCCATCGCCACCACCTGTAGCAGCCCAAGCTTCAGAGGCGACATCCTATAGTCACTGAACCAAGCCCTGCTTCACGACGCTCCTCCTACTATTCGAGCCCTTCTCTGGCATACTCCACCATCATATAGCTGTCAGAACATCCCGACGAAGTTGATCCGAATCCATTCGGACTCATCCTGTTCTTTGGTGGTAAGTGGGTAAGCCTCTATTTGCTCTCCTTTTACTCCTTGATGACTGTGGATTCGAATCTGTCTTGCCAGTAGTTGCATTCTCTTCCATATGACTCTACAGAAATCATGTTGGTCAGCCTATCTAAATATCATGTATTGCTGATATGGATTGGGGGTATTTCGATACTATTGGCTATAAAGTTCTGTTGCGGCTGACTGCATTATTGGCTGTGGAGCTTGCTGTTGTTCGTGTCTGTTTTCCTGCCTGCATGTTGTTGTGAAATCCTCTACTTACTATGCTTGTCATCTTGTCTGAACCATTTGTCCATTGAAGCACTTATCCGGTCAAGCTCATTGATGTGGTGATTATGATAGAAACTTTTTTCTCCAATCCATGTTGCTGCTGCCGCTTCATTGCTTGATATTCTCTTTTGACTTGAATTTTATTTTCATCGAGAATGGGGCTGTTAAGCCTAGCTGATGTTCAACTTCTCTTCGATTGGTGTTTATTTTCTTCTTCAATGACTTTTCAATGAAAATAGGGCTTGTTTTCCAATGGGCCATTGCAATAACTCCTTGCTATGTTTTTCCTCCATTCCAATGACTTTTTCAGGGCAGAGTTGGGCTGTTTAATGTCTGGTATTGCAGCTGGTCTTAGCTTAATGATTTCTCACAATTTCAATGTTATAATCGATGAGAATAGAGCTTTTAAAAAGCTATATGATACAGCTGGTCTTGGCTCAATGATGTCCTAAGATTTCATAACTACATTCAATGGGAATAGAGCTTTTAGGTGTCTATTATTAAAGCTGGTCCTGGTCTAATGATCCCCCACAATTTTAATGCTATATTCGATAGAACAAGGACTGCAGATGTTTAGTTAATACTGCTGGCCATTACTTGTTTGTTTTCTCTTGATTTGAGTTGAGGCAGTGCACACTTCAATAATGCAGCTGCTCATTTCTCAGTTTTTCCTCTTGATCTTAATGCCGATATTGTGGAGAAATGGGCTGTTTAGTCTCTGTGGTTGCAGCTGCCATTTGTTTGGTGTTTCCCTCATTTTCAATGTCATTTTCACCGAGAAAGGGCCTGCGCATATACCGATAGTGCAGCAGCTTCTTCCTCAACCCTACCCCTTTGTGTGAGTGTCTTTTAAATTGATAAAAGTGTTGTGCATCCTCTATCATTGCAGCTGCTCTTTACTCATTATTTTCCCTTGTTTTTGATGCGTTTTTGAGGAGAAATAGGGCTTTTTACAGTCAGTCATTGCAGCAGCACCTTACCTTGTATTTCTCCATCTTTTCAATGAACCTTTCGGTATAGAATTGGGCTGATAAGTTTCGATAGTTGCTGCTGGTCATTACTCGATGATTTCTCATGATTCCGATCCAATTTTTTCAATGAGAATATAGCTATATATTTCTTATGATTGCAGCAGCTCCTTGCTTGACTATTTCTCCTACCTTTGATGACATCTTTGGGTAGATTAGAGTCTTAATTTGCTTCTCATTGCGGCTGCTCCATTTTATGGTCGATTGATTTTCATTTATAGTTGTTCCTTAGTTCTTGACTTCCGGTTTCATGAATGAACTTGCTGCACCAATTTGTGATTGTTTGATGTTTGTTTATCGACGCTCTTTAGCTTTCAATCTTGGGTCTCAAATGTTTTTTCGGTAGCGACGGTTGAACGCACACTTAAATCCCTCATCTCATGAGTCTTGCATCTTGATCCGTAGCATAATAACTTTTGCATTCGCAAATTAGTTTCTCACTTTGGACATGTTGCATACTAGACCTTAATAGTTGGCACCGTGCATTTTAGTCCATTTTAGGAACATTGCATTTTAGTCCTTCACTTAGGGCGTTTTGTATATTATTCTCTTGTTTTCGGAACTTTTGCATATCAGTCCTCGTTTTAGGAATTTCACACAGTAGTCCTTCACTTATGTGTTTTGTGCATGGCCCATCACTTTGGTATTTTGCAGATATGTCATCCCGAAGATTTAATTACATCTTTTCTGATTTATGTGGGGATCGGGGAAATTATTGTATTTGAGTGCACAAATATATGGGGCTGGTAGAGAGAGAGATGATGATTTAATGTAAATCCCAAAATATAGTGAAACCCTTTACTTTCCTGTACTTAGATTAGGGCGGATAGTATCATATTAGGGCATGTGGTCTTGATCATCAATCTTCATTTTGAACCATCGATTTGAACCTCGATTAAGGAAACAATTGGATGAACCAAAATGTGCAAGCAAATGAACAACCTAGATATAGGGATGGGTACCGATCTCGGGTGTGTCGATTGGCTTGCGAGCCTTTCGAGCGTAGCAATACCCCCGAACTCTAACTTTGGTTCAAGACCGACAAATAACGATCTAGATGGCTAGTATCATGCTCCGCAGGTAAACAATAGGTTTCTGGTTGACCTTAGGACTGGTCTTTAAATGATTAGTGGCAACCCTAAAAATTCAAACACGATTAAAGTCTCAAATTAGGCCTCGTGCACGCCTATAACCCGGGGTTTATCTCAAGTCGAAGCGATTTCGACATCTGACAGTTTGGTGACTTCGCTGGGGATCGAAGAAGGTCTGGGCCCAAAATCCCCGGTTGTTTATTTATTTACTCACTTGCACATTTTACTTTAGCACTACATACCTTGAATAACAATTGAACCCGGATCGTAGGATTTCCATAGGAGGGGGCTAGTAGGAGTATGCCTGTTGTGGGAACTCCGATCGAAAACGGCTCTGAAACACCTCTGCTTGGTCCGAAAGCCTGAAGTGCCCTTGAAAGGAGGACAAAGGACACTGCAGATCAGGGACCTTTAGAACCTACCCTTAGACCTAACCTCATGCATAACATTCAACCTCCAAGCATGCTTCTCGATTGTAATTTTAATAAGACCCATAGGCTAGCTCATTCTAGGTTAGATGGCCTTTCTTTTGTATTGAGATTTTGATGTATTTTGCGATCAATAAAGCCCATAGCTTAGTTTTCGTACTGTAGAAGGGCCTTCCTTTTGTATTTTGGTATGGGCTCCTAGGTTAACTACTCCTAGGTTAGGTAGCCCTTTTCTTTTGTATTATAATTCCATTGTACGTGTAACTGTGATCAAGTTAGTGGATTAATTTCTTTTTTGCACACGCATCATGTTTTTCAAAATAACACCTAATAAAGTTGTCATTCGCCTTAAGCCATTTACTTCTTCATTCAAACGAGGACGAAGGTTGGATTTGCATGTCATCGCATTGGTCATCATGCATACGATTGACATTAGCCAAATAAACAGCATCTTGTCTTGATAAGACAGTGTTGCATTCGAAGATGAATTGAAATATCACCCATTTCATCAATTCAAGTCGATCAAGGCCTTGGTCGGCTCTCGGATAAGAAGAACATTGTCGATGGGACCAATGGGACTAGGATGATACTTTAAAAGTATCGAGTTCTTAGAGATCCTAATTGGATGTAAGGAACTGTTAAGTTGAACTTGGCACAAATGATATGCGTAATTCTCACATCTTTTAGGAGAGGGAAAATGGGAAATGGATGGTGAGTTGGCCATTAATGTCGAGAAGCTCAATCAGTTTCAAATTACTTGAAATTGGCATCGATAAGGAAGTTTAAGCTTTACAAAAAGTTTGTTTCCGAGTCGTGTTAGTTTCATTGGCCGTATTGTCCACATGACTGTTGATAAAATAATTCTTTCGATTTCTGGGACTTTAAATGACGTCAAAATGGGGGGCAATATCACAAGTGAAATGTCATTTGACTTCAAGACCTAAGGATTCCTTGTGGTTGATTCATCGGTTGCCACAACAACCAATACCTATAGGCCATTGAATTTTGAATGCATGTCACTTATATACATGTATGTCACTCATATACATGCTGCTCATAAGCTACGTAAGCCAACTAGCTTACTACCCTCGAGGGCAATACGCTGATTAGTCAGTCTCAAGTGAATTATGGATAGGTTTTAATGATACTACTTATTGTTCTTTAGACAAATACAGATAAGATACTTCAAATGTAGGAGATCGGCCTAGAGTACAAGGTAAAGATACCCGTCGATCCCTCGGACGAACATAAGGAGTACAAAATTTTGAGGGATTGTCTACCATTTTTGTGGTGATTGCGATTGAGCACATGTAAAGGTTGACAAATAGTTGGCCCAAGTCTTTTGGCCATATAAAGGCGATTGTTGATAACCAGTTTAGAAAATTGAGGCAAGGTAAACATGCCTATCATCAAGAAAGTAAAGTGTCGAGTTTCAAGAAACTCAAGTAGGCCAATGGGGAGACCATGAAGCGAGACGGGCAAGCGATTCATTTGGCGGTTCCTCAAGGAGTTTCAAAAGTGAATTTTTCAAAATACTTGGCCATTAGTTTCTACGATATTTTAAGGAAAAACCTTGGGAACATTCAATGAGCTCGAACCACAGGTCAAATGATTTAAGGACAGTCAAGAAGGATTTTGGTTAGCGCTCCCAACAAATGAGCACATCTCATCTTCTTTGGCGAAACATATTTAAGACTCTAGATATTGACATGAGTGGCAACTCGCTAGAGATTTTTCTCATGCATCATGATTCATGTCTTTCAATTATTCATTTATTCTTTTTTCTTTTTATTTTTTTATTTTTTATTTTATTTTTTCCAGGCAGGTACCGTCTAGTAAGTGAACTCCTATTTGTAGATAATCACCATCTAGAATGGAGCATCATCAGCAAGGTCAATTACATCATGCTAACAATTTTGAGCAGAGAATTGCTCAACTAGAGCACACAATAATGAACATGACGACCCAAATGGCACAACTAACGACAATGCTCCAAGCCCAGGCCACCAGTGTCACTAGCTCACTGCCTTTATCAGAAGAGCCGCCAGGTTCAACCAGGCACACTGGTATCTCAAATGTGACATAACACCAGCGTATTGAGCTCATACAAGAGACTCATCGTGACTTCAACATGGCCACTCCCACAGCTCAGGTCACCCCAGTCTCGACTCTTACTGAAAAGAATGTACAGTGAGACAAACGACTCTCCAAGATGGAGGAGAAGATGAAAGCTCTTCAAGGATTGGACACTTTCGGTTCCATGGGATATTCATACTTGTGTCTATTCCCAAAAATGTCCATTCCTGAGAAGTTTAAGCTGCCTGAATTTCAGAAATATGATGGGACGAGTTGCCCCATTACTCACCTGAAGTTGTATTGTTCGAAGATAGTGAAATATAAAGACTATCAAGAGTTCATGATCCAGACATTTCAGGAGTCTGTCAGGCCCAGTGCTACTTTGGTTTGCTCAGTTGAAATCTGAAGATGTTCTCACATGGGAGGATCTTGCAAATTCATTTGTCAGGCAATACAAACTCAACATTAAAATAGCTCCTACTAGGCTTGACCTTCAGAGAATGGAGAAGAGCGATGACGAGTCTTTCTGATAATATGCACAGAAGTGGCGTGAAAAGGCAGCTCAAGTGCGCCCGCCCCTCACTAATGAAGAAATGACTTCAACTTTCATCAATACTTTGAAAGGTGCATACTACTCGCAATTGTTGAGCATGATATCGGTTACATTCTCGGACCTCATTCTTGTCGAAGAAAGGGTCGAGCAAGAAATCTAGAAGGGGAAAAGTGTCAGATCCCCAGAAAGCGGAGGCCGCCAGAACCATAAAAGAGAATACATCTCCTCAGGCAAAAGGATCCATATGCTCGGTCCCGGTGCAATAATCCTCGACCCCATTTTTCTACAGCCTTCACCTCTCGAATGCCTCGACTCCATGGGCCACCCTATAAGGTAAGTCTTATTGGCTCAAAACACCGATCACAGACCATTGCAAGTCGATCCGAAGATCAGAGGAAGCCGAGATCAAGGAAGTTTGACCCATTGCCTTTGTCCTATGCGGAAGTTTATCGTATTCTTAAGGAGAAGGGTTTGATGGCCCCAGAACCGTGCAGGCTTGACTATCGTCCCTCTAAGCATGATCCAAATGCAAAATGCCGAGTTCCACATGGAGGCGGTTGGTCATTCCATCGAACATTGCTCCAGATTTAAAAGTGAGGTGCAAACTTTGATTGACACTGGACAATTGAGATTCAACAAAGCGCTATCCTCGAATATGAACTTGACTCAGTTGCCAAACATTGCGACAAGCTCGTCGACCACCAACATGATTGAACTGGATGAAGGAATCGTAGATGTGATCATTATGCACAAGGCTTTTGAGGGTGGAGTCATCACCCATTAGCTTGCAATGCTTCAATTATTTTTTATGGGTATTTATGAGTAAGACTCGAATGATGAGCATGATCCACGTGGGTATGATTGTGGACCCATGATGGGAAAGGATATTTCATGTCCTACTACCTAAATAAAGTCTTTTGGGAATGTTTAGGAAATTTCTTGCTTATTTCTTGTCATCTTCTCATTGTTATCAAAGAGAAATAGTACTACCATCATCCTGGTTTTATCTGCAGTAGGTTCGATAGGTGAGGGATTCTATGTTTCAATTCTTCTCAGAGTACTCTCCTCGATTCTAAGCACGGTGATAAGAGCATGTTTTCTTGGTCGCCCGGTTTCATCTGTTGTCTATTTTCTTATTATCTTCGTTAGTGAAATCTGGATGAGCTAATGAAGATGGCTATGATACTTCATCAAATTTTTTGTGCTCGTTGCAGGACCATAATAAGAGGAGTCAAGGTATGAAATACTTGCTCAGAATACCCAGGGTCAACACCATGACAACCGACAGAGGGGAAGGTGCCACCAAAGAAAAAAAAAACTAAACCAAAAAGGATAAAAGATACTCCTCCAATGCAAAATAAAGAAAGCTCATTTGCTGGGGTAATGATGCACTCTCGTATGATCCCCAAGGAAAAGGTTCGAAGACAGGCTGCCTCAAGTTTTAAAGAAAAATGAAAATTGATTCACCCCTTGTATATTGACTCAGAAGAAGCTCTAAAGAGCAATTTGGCGCAAGAATTTTGCACGATGACAAGTCCTCTAGAAGAGACAGATGGAAGTTAAGTGATCAGAAGCTTCCCAATTAGGTGGGGTGACCATTCTTTGTGGGGCAGGAGTGAAAATTGAAAGGCTAATTACAAAGTGAAAAAAATAAAAATAAAGCAAGCAGCAAAAAGAAAAAGAAAAAAAGAGTGAAAAAAAGTGAGTGTCACCAAGGCATTGAATACCAATGTCCATACTTGGATATGTACTTGTGGCGTTACCGATGGTTTATTCGAGATAGACCCGAGGGGTGCTTCATCACCTAGTGCCTTGGACGAACTGGGACGGGAGCCACTGGTCGATTCTTGCTACATGGATCACCACGAGAACGGAACGCTTAGTATCGTGCAAAAAAAAAAAGAGTGGAAAAAAATAGAGCGTCGCTAAGGCGTTGATTACCAATGTCCATAGTTGGATATGTACTTGTGGCTTTACCGTTGGTTGATTCGAGTAGACCCGAGGGGTGCTTCATCACCTAGTGCCTTGGACCAACTGGGACGAGAGCTACTGGTCGATTCTCGCTACATGGATTGCCACGAGGTCGGAACGCTTAGCGTCATGCGATATAAAAAAAGAAAAGAAAAAGGAAAGTGAAATAGAAAACAAGCCATTCGCCCATTGATAGACACGATTCTCTCACAGGGAATGGTCACCCTTCTTTGGAAACTCTTTTGTGATGGCCTAAACTCTGTCAAATATAGATGATGAGGGATCGAACGAATTCCTGCTTCTAATAGTTCAAAAGGACTTCTAAAGAGTCATAAGGAATGAACCCTTTTTGAGTATTTTAATCAAATTAATGGCGCTGTCAATGACTGAAACCGATGGGTGGTTGTACAGGATGCAAAGTTATCTTGGCAAGTGTAGACACCAAAGCGTGTTTAAGCCTACCCCTTTCTGGGGCAACCTAACTTAGTCCATCCCTTTTGATCCTTACCCCTTTGAAGGTTTGTTAGGTGGTGATCGAGGGTACTCTACCTTCCAATTACGGAATTCCTCATCTCTTGGAATAATGTTTTGAATACAGGGGCATGCTCCCCTACATGCAATACTTGAAATTGAAACTTTGATCCAGTTTCTTATGAAAAGAAATACTAATTGAAATAAGTCAAGTTTTGCAGCGAATTCAAGCCAGCAGAGGGTCCAATAAGTCCCAGGGGCACCTTCCTCCATTATACCATTCCCGAGAAGCAAATTATTAATTATTTTTGAGAAAAGGAGCAACTAACTAAAAAGGATTCAAATCTTGCAGGAAGCTGATTCGGAAGAAGCCAATGGGGAACAAATGCCCAAATGAGATTTAATTACATGACCTGCAAAATAGTGGATTTGGAAGCTCCCTCTTCCCATTTATTTCTGCAAATTGTACATGCGTTTATGACTTTTCTCCTAGAATAGACAGTGACCTCTAATAGGAATGGTCATAGAAAAAGAAAAGAAGGCGGCGTACATGTGATTAAATTGCTTCAATCATCATGATTATAACCATTTAAAATGGCACTAATGATGAGAATACTTGCTGCCTGGTTTGGCAAGTAGGCAGAGAGATACATTGTGAAATGCCATCAACTGATCAAATCGGAGCTTGAGTGAGCCATTTTTGAGTTGCTAAAAGAATGGGGCAAAAGCAAGAAATGTACCAAAAACTCAACAGCAGAGCTACAATCGTGACTCCTAAAATAGACTCTCTGATACTCCTGATGCATAGATACTATCATGTAATCTACGTCGTTGGGATCAACACAAGAGAAGTTCAGCTATGAAGAAAGTGGCATTGATCAAAACATGCACGAGTGCCATCCCGGTCAAAACTGCCATTTGCTTATTGTCTAGTAGGCTAGAGCTCCACCCCCACTGCATTGTGTGCCAACAACGATGGTACACAACATGAACCTAATAAATGCTCGTGTAGTGACTACCCTCTAGGCGTGTGTCTCCAGCGTAAGTGGAGATGCTAGATGGTAATATAACAAGCAGGTGAAACACGTTCATGTTCAAGAAGCCTATAAGCTCAGTAACCTTATTTTGCACCCCCAAAAATCTCATGTCATACAAGGGCAACACGTGATGCTAATCCCACATAAAAGCATGTGTGGTCTCTATAAGAGAAAAGAAGAAATGGAAGACTGAAGAATAGGAAATGAAGAATGAAGAAGAAGCCGAGAAGAACAGAGGAATGGA
>JAOYND010187176.1:0-17086 GCA_025802135.1 Lagerstroemia fauriei
CTTTTTCCCCCTTAAATTTCTTTTTCAATAAACCTTTCTATGTAAAGGAGGCTTTTTTCGAATTATTAGATTAAAGAGAGAAATAAAAGATTAACCATTGAAAAATGGTCTAATAGTTTAGAACTCATTTTAATATGTTTTGTAAGTGAGTTCGAGTTTATCTCTAAATAAAATTTATTAAAAGGGGCTCCTAAAATTGTATTTTCACGAATACCGACTCCTTGACCTACAATATGTCTTTGAAGGTATAAATCGGTAAAATTAAATTTAATGTATTCCAAATATAAAGATTTTATCCCGCATATTTTTAACTCGTATGATAACACGACACTATAAATTTTGCAACCAACTACGCATAATTTAAAATTCACATAAAAAATAAGCTCGAATATTTCCTTATGTATTCTGTATTGTATAATTAAAAAAAATTGACAGTGCAAGAGGACGGTACAGTAATATCATTCCTAACTCGATTCTCATATATAGAACTGCCGCGCCATTTTTCTCCACCTTCTCGTACTTTTTGTATACCATGAAGCTTTCTCGTAACTCGAAAAAAGTATACATTTCATAATATATCGAATTTCCAAGGTGGATTGAGATTGTAAATATGAAAGTTTGTGGAAAAGGATATCTGCACAGTCAATATGTACAATACTAGCCAAGAGATAAATTAATATTTATTAACAAGTTGCAAGCACTAATTAAAAATAAAGTAATATTCTGACTATTCTATGGTATACCAATCTCTTGTCTCATATAGGAAATGTTTGTGTCAAAGCAAACAAATATATATACATATACATATACATATATATATATATATAAAAATAAAAGAAATGGCTGTTCCTTTTGCATTCTAATAATTCCTCCCTTGTACTTTATGTTTCCTTTTGTTTTCGGTGTCGATTAAAAGATAGATTACAGAAGACTGTGAAATAAATGTTTAAAAAAGCCCAAGCGGTTAAAATCAGATTAAAAAATATTAATTTGAGGTTGATGATGGTCAATCTTGAATCTTCTTTTATACTTTTTCTGAGATAGCTTTGACTAATTTCAGGTTGAATTTTGAAGTTTTTTGAAATTTTAAAATTTCACATATTTATTTTTTCATGGTTATATTTGTTGTATATATATTCATATTAGATAAGATTGTTTATTTCTAAAAATTAAAAGGAAGGGTGTTTAAATTTAAAATATAATCATTTAAATTTTTAAATATAATCATTTATCAATAATTGAGATATATATAGTAAGTAATGATGATTTAACCTATACTTTTAAGGGTTCATGATAGACAACCCCTCTCGATTTAATTATCATCCTTTTGCCAAGTTTAGTTTTCCACTACATAATTTTTTACTTTCACATTTTATAAAATTAAGAAAATTTTCTTATTTAATGCATTTTTAATATTTTCCCTCGAGAATCAAATTGAGAACAGGAAATGAAAAGTTCAGATAAAAAGGAAAAAAATTGCTTTCAAAAAGTAAAGAAACTATAATTTTTTTTGATAAATTGAAGGAATGTTTCGGAACGGAATCACCACGTGAGAATACCGATGTTTTAATACCAACAATAAAACTAAACTGGTCTTGGAATTTTTTTATTTTTTAGATTTTATAAAAATCTTGAAAATAGTCAAATTTCACTGATTGGTATTATCATTCCAGCAATGTCACGTGATGCCACCATGGCGCAAAATACCTTCTCCTGCTTATGACCCCTTTGCTTCGTTTAAAGTTACACTGTAATATCAAAAATGTAAATATATCATTTAATTGAGAAAAATTTGTCATCATTTTATATCTTCATTGTCATATTAATATTTCTCATAATCTTATAATACTACGATGAAAAGTCTTTTAAAAAAATATCTTTATTTCATTTCATATAATCATCATTTTTATCTCTGATTTAATTTTACCATTAATATCGTTCTTAATTTAGTTTATCGCCATCATTTTTGTCTTTAACACTTAATGAAAATCGTTATATTTGTCCCCGTTCGGAGGGGCTAAATTAATTATTACGGATTCTTAAATATTAAAAACGATACTGATGGTAAAATTATATTAGAAAAATTAGGAGTAAAACATTTAGTATGTGATATACAATAAAGAATTCGTCATGTAAAACTCCATCAAATTATGGCATGTGTAAAATTTTTAAAAAATTTTAGATTTAACTTTACACGTGTCAAAATCTGAGCGATAATTTACACGACGAACCCCTATTGTGTATTACTCCCTGAATATTTACTCGTTATTTTCATTGGGCAGACTAAAATCTCCCAGATTTTCTCCCCCACAACTTGCACGAATATTATAATTCGGTCCTTCTGACACCAGCTTTAATTCTCGGAATCATCGAAGGATATTCCATATCTTGTTTTTGCAATGGAAACATGGCTCCTCAACTTCACTCATTTGCTTTAATTTTTAGATTTTTTTTTCATATAAATATTAATTAATTCAGCTTTCTTTACAATTTTTCTTATTTTCAGGTGTCCACCACATGAAATTTGTAATTCTAATAGATTTTGATTAATTCTGTTTGTAATAGAGTAAGATCCTTTTAATTTAAATTAATAATATTTACAAGATTTGAATTTAAAAATTTTATTTGATGGAAAAAATATTGAATTATTTTAACCTTATTTTCATACTATTTATTTCTTACACGTCACATTGAATTGCCTAATTAATTGGCATAGGACCGACAGCTGTCCCCTTTTATTGATGGCCGTCTTACGTCTACGTGGCGGTCACGGAGTTTTTAAATGTCCATCTGGCAAATTTGTGGTCCCACTGAACGAAGCATTATAAGCGTATCTTGTAATTAAACAGACTTTATTGAAAAGATTTTTTTTTTGGGAAAAAAGGTCTTGGAAAGACTGAAAGGTACATTAGAAGGTTAGATATAATTTTAAAAATTAAATCTACAATTTTTTACACAATAAAATTCAGAAAATAACCATTCAAAATTGAAAAGAATGAGTATAATATATATTATTTAATTGACAGAAAAATCTTCATTAAATCCATTTATGGCCTCATGCATCCCAACTTATATAATTCTATGATCCTGAAATTCAATAAGAAGTTGATTTTACTGTGATCCCAAATATTCCAACTTATTTATTATTATTTATAATTTTAAGGAAAGAATTCTCTTTTTTATCTCACTTTAATTTCACATTTCACCGATTACGCATATAATATAAAATGAATTTTCAGTGACTCTTAGATTGATATAGAACATGGGTATAATTGTAAAATTGGCATGTATAACCGCTCATTTCTCTCCCACTTCTTACTCCATCTTGGCCTCTCGTCACATTTCCTTTTTTTCTTTCTAAAAATTTGTTTTCGATTCCCGTATTTTATTTTAGAATATTTTATCAGCGGCTCGTACATACAAATTAGTCATCTTAATTTTATTTCTACACTCCACTTTTATAATTATTTAATTTAAAAGCATATTTACTTAAAAAGTTCAACGATGACTAATTACTCTATTTCTTCGTGTACGAAAAGATATTGTTAATAAGCTCTAGATGGATAACTAGGTTGAAAGTGGAATGTGCCTCCTTTTTTTTCCTTTTTATAAATGGTCGACCCTCGACGTCGGTTTTTTTTCGAGTTCAAAAAATCATTTGATATCACGAAAAATCAATTGTTTCAGATGCGATTTTTTTAGTAGTCTTTTTGGCCCTTTCTTCTAGCACAATTTTCTCATAATACTATATTTTAAGTCCGATCACACTTTATTTATTTGAACAAGATACTACTATTTCCTAAATTAATGCAATAAAAATTAATTATACTTATAACAAATTACTTCAAAATAAAAATATATACTAAATATATATGAAATTCGATCATATTAGGCCCTGCTGGTTTTTTCGGTCGGGGCTTGAATTTTCTGTGTCGGTTGTTCCTCCCCTAAAAAATGGACCGAATTTTATGCATAGCCTCCCCGAAAAACCCATTTTTTTCGAGTTCGAATTGGTTGGATTTTTTTGTATTTACACCCGGTACGTAGCACAAGTTAGGATCTATATAATTTTACGATCCCGGTGCAATTGAATTATAAATAATATAAAAATAGATGAGTAATATTCACCCGATATTTAATCATCTGATAAGGTATGAGCGTACCCAATTCGAGATTTAATGTTCTTTGTTATTGTATGAATTGATGTCACCTCTTTCCCCTTCTCGTGCCCATTTAAAGGGCTGAATTGACGCATGAGGCACCGCAGGCGCACGCAATGTTATTGATATCAAACTATGTCCTTCAATCTTCTCCGGCTCGAATTTCAATGTCACTTCGATGTGTCAAATACGGTGAAAAATTAAATGCGTGTTAAAACACTTGGATACATGTCACGTACCGAGTGGACGCGAATATGGTGAATAAACTCGTCTCGTCTCGACTCTCGTAGTAGCACAGGGAAGCAATAAATATACTAATTTTTGAAATTTACGTTAGGTTACACTACTTGTTGTGCATGGATTTGTGTTAAGTATTTATTGGAAAATTCGTGATCGAGTGAATATTATTCAGATGCTATGAAATTAGGTTAATTTATAGTTTTCATAATGTTTTTTAATAGACAATCGAGAAAAGGAGAAAATCTTCAGTGGAGCGGTCATGTCACGTAGGCGATGCTAACGTGATACATCCATCAAATTAAAACTTGACATGTAATCAATAATTATACCGTTATGATTGTTAAATCCTAATTTTTTTAAAAAAAATATAAGAAACCCTAATAAATGGTGAATCATAATTTAAAAAATATATAAATGTTAAAAATTATTAAAAATTCTAATAAATGGTTAACCATAATTGGACGAGAAAGTTTTCAGTGGAGCGGTCATACCACGTAGGCGATGCTAACATGGTATATCCGTCCAATCAGGAACTGACATGCAATCAATAATTATACAGTTATGGTAATTAAATTCTAAAAAATCATTAAAAAATATATAAAAAAAAACCTTAAATAAATGGTGAACCCTAAATAGAAATAATATATAAATAGTAAAAAAATTAAAACCTAATAAATGGTGAATCTTAATTGGAAATAATACGTAAATGATGAATTTTGATTAAACCGGATACACCACGTCAGCATCGCTTACGTGGTATAACCGCTCCACTGAAGACTTTCTCTAATTGGACAAATATATAATTAGTGAATACTGATTGGATATAGATACCATGTCAGTATCGCTTATGTGGTAAAACTGCTTCACTAAAAACTTTCTCCAGGCAAAGACCCTTGTAGATTTGCATTTTAAAAAATATGTTGTGGATTCGAGGAAAATGGATATCTCGTTAATAAAAAAATCCACATTTTCTTTTCTTCTTTTTTTTTTAAAAAAAAAGGGGGAAGTATCGGGTTTGCCAAATGTAAACAACAAGATCTCGCTGTCTTCAATGGCTCATCCCTTTTCATGCATCTTGCAGAAGATTTGCTAGAGAAGACTCATCGGACAACGTGGATCGGCTGTCGTAGCAGCTCCCAGCAGTGAATTCCACAGCTTTATAGATTAGCATGTCAATGTCTGTTCAACTAAAACAAAACTTAGTTGAATCACGTGCTTACAAGGAGAAAGAGATCGTGTCCTGCATCACGGTATCGAGAAACTCTTATATGTAATAGATATATTGTATGACAATACTTACTTAATGTCCACAAGTAAATAAGATTCATTGATTTTTTGAATTATTTTTTGTTTTAGGGTTTTGTTAAAAAATCTTTAAAATGACTGAATCACATTGGTTCGTGAGACCATATAAGTACTGCCATCCGCTACACAGAAAGACTCTCAACAGTATTATCACATCGCAATGCTTACATGGCAATATCAATTAATAAGATTCGATTACCTCTAGAGTTTTTCTTATAGAACCTGAAAAACAAACAACAATGCGAGAAATAGTTCATTTTTATTGATTAGAACCACCACATCAACACTGTCACATAATAATACTATTTTATAAAATATTTTCTCACTTAAAAGTTATTTGATCTACTGAATTAAGCTGTTGAATGATTCAGCAATCAGACATCTTCCTTCAATTTATTTTTTCTATATAATTAACCTGTAAATAAACTTTAAGCACTTAATTATTCAACTTGTTATAGAATGCCACGTGTACTCTGCAGTGGGATTCTTCAAAGTACAAGGAAGATTTCGTTGACTGCTGAGAACTTCGGGGGACGAATTTGCAAGAGAGAGAGTTCAAGTGGCAAAGTGAAAAGATTTATTTAATTAGCCCGAGGAAGATCTCAGTGTAGATTCCCCCTCCATAGGGTCTCTCGAGAGAAACGAGGATAGGGATGTCTTTTTGTCCGGCAAGGGCAAAATCCGACGGCTGCTGATGGCCAGGAAATTGAATCGGGTGGCAGGAAAATTTCAAATATAATCAAATAAAAGGAGATAATAGTAGCCCACTACATAATGTTCAGAATTTTCGTATTTAATTGTGAACATATCAGACTAATCGAACGATTATTACTAGTACTGACTTCGTCAGCATAGCACCATCAAAGGTATACTATAGTATAAGAAACCAATGTCCGTCACGATACAAGCTCAAGAGAGACATAATATTGCTCGGAGTGAGGCTCGAACGTGTGACTTCGACCTCACCAAAGTACATTAGATTGAGTTTTAGATCATTAGATCATCAATATTTATAGTAAAAGATTTTGAATTTGCCAACTTGGGGTTGGCCTAGTGGTTCTCTCACTAGACTCCCAAATGAGTGATCCAAGAATCGAATCCTAGGTTGGCAGGGTCGACGGGAATTTTCCCAGAAATACCGATCCGACCGTAAATTAATCTCAATGGACGCTTTAGTTGGTCCGAAAATATTTTATGATGTAAATAAAAAAATTCTGAATTTAATTATTGACTAGATTGTTACTTTAATTCTTGATATTTTAACTGGGGATGAAAATGACAGTTTAATTTTTAATTTTCAATTTAATAATAGGACAAAACTGTAATTCTTGAAAAATGCATATCCGGTTGTGGTCCCCACCCGTAGGCTGTTTTAGGAGAAAGTCCCCGGTGTATAAGACATATTACGTAATAAAATTGATGTAATACATTTGTATAATTATAATTTATTATTTATTTAATTTTTATATTTTTTAAATCTTTTATTATTTAATAATTATAATATGTGCTGATTATATAGAATAAATCTTAAAATAATATATCCAATATACTTGAGATCATTTTACAGTTCGGTTGAAACTTAAAACAACGGTGATCTCGAGCCAATGGAAACGAAATACGAAACGACACCAGAATACGTAGTTTTGAATATCTTTTTTCAGTAGGTGGCATGTATCGTGGGCCCAATTCAATAATTGAAGATCTTTCCCCAAATCTATGAGGAGGAGGAGGTTTAGAAAATAAACTGTTTTATTCTCTGTAGAAATGAAAAATAATAAAATTTAAAGAATAATACAAAGCCAACGACCAAGAAATAGATACTAAAATGGGACGTCTGTATCACCATTACTGCTGCTCTTATTTTTACTGATAAAATAAAATAGATGCTAAAGCTAAAAATCGTCAAGAAGACCTTAATCAAACGGCAGAATAGCTAATGTTAAGATTTTCGAGGTGGTGCAAATTTAGAATCCTTTTTTTTTCATTTGTATCACTAGAATTTAGGAGTCCAGCGAGTTATGACTAATTTATAGTCGAGCTGGGTGCTCCATGAGAGAGTAAATATCTCACAAGGTGAATTTTCTACATTCATAAGATTCGAACTCGAGATTTTGTTTAAGAATAAGAGACACCCTACTACCTTAACCAATCTACCTTGGTAATTTTTCGACGTGTATCACTGCTATCTAAGAGTTCAACGGTCCATGACTAATTCAGTTCAAGTCGAGTGAGCTCACCAAGAGGTAAAAAATCTCCACTTTAATAATTTAAAATTTTATTCAAGACAAACAGATGCAACGTTACCCTAGCTCACTCATACCATTTACTTCCATTTTAGATTGAGATTGTGGAGCTCAAATGGTTTTGAAGCTTAAAATATTGCATGTGTTAATCTTTTTCTGTTAATGAGATTTTTACTAAAAAAATATATCAGATTATTTCAATTAATATATGTCGATTAGACTGTAACAAAAGTGCCAAGCCACTGGAGAGCACAACTCTCATTTATCGATTTTTCATTTATAGAAACTCGAAATTTATAATTTTATTAAAATAAAGGAGATTTTCACCCGCATCCAATAACTTACTTTGAAATGTAATTTTCCACGGCAGGTGGTCCACCTCTCGAGCTTTAATGACGTGGCAGCAAGTTTTACTAAGTCCGCATGACAGATGTACACGTGGCAACATGATGGAGATCAGCAACAGAGTGCGATAGGCTATCTGTGCGACACGTGTACTGCTCTGGCTGGACATACTGTTTGGCCCTTTTCTAATGTTGCTGACAGATATTATTAATACTTTATTGTCTGGGGCCCACATTAGATTTCGGATCGCGTCACGCTCTTCGAATTTTGTGATATACAAATCAATGTCTTAATCATAACCACCCGAAAACAAGAACGACAATCTCACACGCTCGACTGTACGCGCGTCCCGTCCACGGGGGCGTTTTCGTAATTTCACTAAAACTCTATTGTTCCGGCCCTTTCCTTTTTTTTTTGGGCTAAATGATCGTTCCGCCTTTTTTTTCCTAATACGAAGGAGGGTAGCAGTAATAGTGACACAACCATTCCGTTACGTAATGTTCGAGTTTTTGTGTTCGGCCTTGTCAAGATAGTGAATTGAATGGAAAAATCAAATAACTTTCATTAGTCGGTTCGGGCCTCGAGGTATGGGATTGTGAGCCTGTCATATTTTAAGTAATAAATAATAAATTATATAAAAATTAGAAAAAATCTATTGGGATAAAAGAAATTGGTAAAAAAGATCCTCGATGGTCATACAAATTAATCGATGCACTTTAAAGAAACAAATCCAACGTATTCACCACGTGAATTAAGCGGAGTTTATACACCACCAAGGTGTAAGGATGGTGGTCCAGTAGTTCAAAACTACTCACTCACATACAATTTGGTGGGGTCGAGATTCTAGATTCGAGTCTTCCTCTAAGTAAAATTGCTATAAAAGACTTTTGAGCTTGGATTTTGGCAGACACTGTCTTTTTGGATTACACTAGGCCTTTGATGGTACCGCGTTCACGAGACCGGTATTAGTACTGGTTGTTCAGTTCGTTTAATAAGTTCACAATTGAATATGAAAACCCGAATATTACCTAACGGGAGATTGTGAAGTTTCTACTACCGCTATCTTCACTATCGCTATTTAAAAATATTAACATTTTGGAACAAATGGTTATAGTGACTTTAAATTCTGTTATGATGTCAGAGTGCAGGTTTGGGTCACATTACACGCACTAGCTCCTACTAATCCCTCGTGATAAATCTTCAAAACTAATACAACGCACGCAATAAAAAAAATATTAAGTAATAAAAATATTAATATTTTAAAATAAACGATTATAACTATCTCGAATCTAATTAATTATTCTCTAACTTTAAAATAGGGTAAATGACACTTTTAGTCCTCAATCTTCCGTGCTTTTTCCATTTTCGTCATAAATCTTTATTTTTTGTCATTCACGTCCTCAACCTTTTAAATTTTTACCACTTTTGTCCAACTGTCACTTTTTCCATCTAAAAAAGCATATTTCATCCAAAAATTATTTTTCAACAAAAAAATGTTTTTTTAAAAAATAAAGAAAAAAGAGAAAAAACAAATGAAAATGAAAAATATCGATAGAGTTTTACTGGTGACCATATCTACTTCAAAATTAAGACACATACCCGATTCAAAATTGATTAATAGTTATTATCATTATAAAATCATGACTCATTCTGAGAAAATGTGTTCTAATTTTAGAAGGGCTACCTGTTTAGTAACCAATATTTCCTTAATCATGGATGAAATATGTTTTTTTTTTAAATACTTTTGTTAAAAAATGATTTTTGTATGTAATATTCTTTTTTGGATGGAAAAAATAACATTAAGATCAAAGTGGCAAAAACTCAAAAGGTTGAGGACACAAATGACAAAAAATAAAGGTTTAGAATGAAAATAATAAAAATGCGAAAAGTTGAGGATCAAAAATATATTTATCCCATTAATATAATACATTTTGGACTCTAAGCATGTATTTAAAAAAAAAAAAAGAAAATTCTCCCATGTAATATATCTCCGCAACTACTTCTATATATTGTACATATAAAATGAGATGTCTAGTACAAGCATTTACTAAAAAAAAAAATTTTTTTTTCAGATGTGAAGTGATAGGGCCGAATAAATAGCGAGATCGGATCTAGCGAGCAGCAAACCCTTGTGAATCCAATTAATTCCATAGACAATTTTTTGCCAGAAGAAATATAATTTTTTTTTGCTTGAAGAAAATACAATATTTATTTTGATAATTTAATGTGCCCATTAATTTTTCCCACAGTATAATTTATTTTTTGTCCTCGAACAAATGGGAAAATACATGTAGGGTCCCGATGAGGGCTCTATCGAACATTCAAAATGTTTACTGTTCATGTGCACGCGAGACAAGAAGTATACCAAAAGAGGATAACTATACTGTTAAGCCTCTACCCCACACCCACATACCATGGCATCTGTCTATCTATATATATATATATATATATATATGCATATATTACTTTTTTAATAGAACAACAGTAGTGGCGACTCAGTGACCATCTTTTACATAATGTGCTAGTTTTTGTATTTAATCACGAACTTATCGAACGAACTGAATAATCAATACTAACACTGACCTTGTGTTGCACCACTAAGGACCTGATATAGTCCAAGTATTAAGTAATAAATAATAAATTATACCGTTATCTAATAGGTTAATCTTTTAGAACAAATGGTTATGACGATTTTTAATTCTATTATGGTATCAGAGCGCAGGTTCGAGTTGCCACGCTCACATCAACCCCTATTTAACTAATTCCATGCGATTGGGCTTTCAAAAAACTAATCCAACCCACGTGTGAGGGGGAATATTAAGTAATAAATAATAAACTATACCGTTATCTGATAAATTAACCTTTTAGAACAAATGGTTATGGCGATTTCCAATTCTATTACTAGGAAACCGGTGTCCGCCAAGACTCAAGTTCAAGAGATCATTCTAGCAATATTGATTAAAGTGAGACTCGAACCTGGGACCCCTACTCCACCAAATTGCACGATAGTGAGTTTTGGATCATAGACCACTACCCCTTTGGTTTAATAAACTCTTACTAATTCACATTTGAATCTAATCGTTTACCGAAGAGTAAAACTCTTAAAATCGTAAATCCTCTCCATTCACAAGATGACAAAGGAATCACTTGTCCCGTCAATGTTGAACATATCGGACGAATTGAATAATCGGTAATAGTACTAGTCCAATCAACGCTGCACCACTAAGGGTCTGGTATAGTCCAGCAAATGGTGTCCACCGCGGCTCAAGTTCAAGAGGCCATTCTAAAAATATTACTTAGAGCGAGACTCGAACTTGGTACCACGACCTCACCAGACTGTACGGGAATGAGTTTTGAACCACTAAATTACCGCTCTTTTGGTGGTAAAGACCCAATAAGCTCTTAGCTAATTCACATTTGAATCTAGCCATTGACCAAAGAGTAAAACTCTTAAGATCGTAAACACCCTCCATTAATAAGATTGCAGACGCTACTTAAGTAATTAATTATAATTAATTTATGAATAAGGATTTTTAGAAAAGATGGATGGAAAGTAAATATTGGCGGGCCAAGTTGAACTTAGTGAACTTACTGATGATGAAGATGAAGAAGAAAAATTTCAAAATCGAGAAGAGATGGTCGAGGAAGAAAAGGAAAAAAAAAAGAAGAAATAGGGAGAGAAAAAAGTTGTTAAGTGGTTGCTTTTTTTTTTTTTCAACGGCTTGATATTTAGATATTCAGTAAACTCTTTTTTATATTTCAGTAAAATAAGCACAGTAGCAGTGGTGACCTAGCCACATCGCCACTTAATATTCGAGTCTTTGTGTTGAACTACGAACATGTGAGATGAATTGAATAGCCGCTACTAATACTGACTCCGTCAATGCAGAACCACCAAAATCTTAGTACAGTCCAAGGAGTCGGATCCGCTAAGACACTGGTTCAAGAGTCCGTTCCGTCAATTTTTCGTAGAGGGAGATTCGAACCTAAGATCTCAACCTAATTAAATTATATAAGAATGAGTTTTGGACTGTCATATCACTGCTTCCCATGGTAAAGACCTATAAACTCTTGACTAATTCATATTTGAATATAGTCGTCCATGAAGAATAAAACTCTTAAAATCATAATCTCTATCCATTAACGTCACTTGAATTTGAAATTTCAAACGAGAGAAAAAAATTATTAAAACATCTCAATTAATCTATACTTATAATAGTTAGCACTTTTTTCTGTATAAAAGGAGGCACATAGACCTAAAAATGGTAGAATGAAGAGGGGATAAAAGGGGCACGGGAAGTCTCACGAGTGAGATTGAACTCAGAATCTCTAAGTCACAGTGTGAGAGTAGTACCAATTGTACTAACCCATTTTTGTCTAATAGTTAGCACTTTTAACTATTGTATCTCTATCACATTTATGAGTAATTAAAAAAATTAACATTTTATGCACTTTTAACATTTATGAGTGATACAAATATTTTTTTTACTAGATATGAATCCGTATTATGCACATAAAGAAAATAAAAATAAAAATTTGAATAAATTTGTATAATTAGATTGCTTATTTATAACTTATTACAATTAATTCAATTAAAATTCGTTAACTTACAGTATTAAGTATAGTATTCTCAATTGTCATTAGTGTACTATGTCAATTTTATATTTTCAATTTTACAATTTTAAATTATTCATTAAAAAATATAACATATTTTACAGCCAAAATTTAGATATGGGGTAAGATTGAAAATTTTGAGCAGTTAACAAAAGATTTTTTCTATTAAGATCGCTCATATGGAGCAAGAGGAAAATAATTGAATTTATTATTTTACCATCAATCCGAAAATCAGATATATGTCGTAAATTTTAAGGTGTAAATTAAATATAGGGCAATTATAAAAAATAAAAATGAAATCAAACTTCACAAGCGCTTTTATATATATACACACATATATGATAGTATAGATAAATATAAATAATAAAAAAAGTTTTTAATCAAATATTGTCCGCGCATGCTTGGTTCCTTGATCCTTGTCTGTACGATGTGGTCACTGGTGGGGTCCACGTCGGACTCGAGCTGAAATCTCAGCCGTCAAAATCCACACTGTCTTAGATCATCCAAGATCTTCCCACCCCTTCTTATCCGTCCGATGATGTCCAACCACCGCAGGGTCAACCTCAGAACACCAATTATAGAGGAGGATCGGGGAAGCAATCTAATGCTCACCATGAAAAATCTATTCCCATATCGTAATTTCACATCAAACAGTTAATAAAATAAAATCTAAAATATAAGAGGATTAAGATAATATTACTTATAATGTCAGATTTTTATGTGGATGCGGGTTCAAACTCTTATAGATTAGATGAAAATTTTACGTAGCATCAGAACAAGTTATAAGCGTGGGCTGATACCGTGCCATGCCCAAGTGCGGAGCTCGTAATGCTTGACCGATGGCCAGTTAATCGAGTGGAAGAGAAAATTTGGCTTGCGCAAGTTGTCAGTTCTCGAGCACGGAATAAAAATATCCGATTCGACCTTAGTTGCTGGGAGCGGAAGTCCATGGACACGTGACAAGCATGGGTCGTCAAATTGTCGTGTGAACGAGTGTGTCGATGATTAGATTCCACATCGGACAGTTAATAAATTGAAATCTAAAATACATGTAAAATTGAGGTAGTACCAGATGTGAGCTTAATTTTTTTTTTCCTTTTTTTTCCATTCCAACATCCTAAATTGTGGTAAACCAATGTCAAGTTTTAGGTACTGCCGGTACCTTTTTATTTTTATTTTTGAGAAAAATAGTTTATTTTCATATATAATTGGTGGGCTGTCAATGTGAATGTTCGACTTATAGGACAAGTTCAGAGTTCGATCCTCACGGAGTCTGGTGTGAGGATATACCCGACTCGTCCCTGCTGTAAATATATAACCGCGAGGAGGGCGTAACCTACCTAATCAGGTGTGACGGTGCTCGGATACTCGGTTATAGTTTCTTTTAATTTAGCATTGTACAATCATCGATTGAATTGTAGAATTTCCTTGGAAAAAAAAAGCTTCTACTGATTTTTAAGCGAAGAATTTTCATTAATTAATGAAATATGCCTGTTAATAAATGGAATTTGATCCAACAGTATTACTCTTTGCTTAATTTCGAAAAGATTTGAGTTCGATTTTCACCGCATATCTATCCTTTATTCTCATTCATTCAGTATTCTTCTATATCCGTACACCTTATTTTTAATAAGAAATAGTGAAATAAAATAAGAAATATTGAAATGAGTGTTTAACCTGTGTCACTCTTTCATCTAACGGTAAAAAAAATACTCATTTTTCGTTTAAAAAATTATACTTCTATTCATCGTATATCACCTATCACCTACGTCATAACTCGTTCAAGTTTGAGTTCAGTCCGTCCACTAAATAATATAGCTTTTCAATTATAATCCCTTATACTCACCGCATTCGAATTCGAAATCTTACTAAAATAAAATCAAATTAAAAGAAATTCTTTTATTATACCATTGCAGGGGGATTTTGAAATTTTTGGGTGAAGAGGAAATTTTTTTTTAAAAAAAGGATTATTTATGGGAATCGCAGATCATTAATATAGAAAAAAAAAGTAAAAATAAAATCTTTTCTGGGTTCTCCAACTTGGAGTTGGCCTAGTGATTCCCTCACTAGACCTTCAAATGAGTGATCCCAAGATCGAATTCCGTGTCGGAAGGGTCGACAAGAATTTTCCCAGGAATCTCGGTCTGATCGCAGATTAGTCTTGAGGTACGCTTCTGCTGGCAAGGGATACTGCGTGGTGTAAAAAAAATATCTTTCTTGGGTTTGGGCCCACCAAGCAAAATGCTCAGAGGATCCTATGGGAAGATTTGGTCCACTCCCAATGGAAATTACTATTATGGGCTTTACCTTTATATATTTCCATCTCAGTTTCACCTACCCCTCATCAACTCTATCACTATATGTATATGTATATGTACAGCTCATATTTTTTTCAAAAAAATTATTATTCGATTCATTTGAGCATGTGAAGGCTGTTTTTTTTATATGTCGATAATGTCTAGCGCCGTAACAACCGACCGATTCATCGGACGGTATGTTATACGGCATGGGGCCCGCTATTAATCCCAAGATACCGGCCCTAATATTCTATTCTTTAGCTATTACATTCAATGTAAAATGTTGGT
Organism: Lagerstroemia fauriei; assembly: GCA_025802135.1. NCBI lineage: Eukaryota > Viridiplantae > Streptophyta > Magnoliopsida > Myrtales > Lythraceae > Lagerstroemia > Lagerstroemia fauriei. The sequence continues at coordinate 15,493 of JAOYND010187176.1, forward strand.
TTATCCACTGGATCAAGTTGGATTAAGGTCATAGCTCGATGTCAATTTCATGTCGTCATTGATGTCGATGTCACAGAGTTCAATCTAGTTCATGCGTCAATCTCGGCACGACTGTGGAGGACATAATAACAGCGAGGTTACGAGTCCTTTCAGATGTCGAGATCGAGAGCATAAGCAAAAGGTAAAGATAAAAGTCTACTAGTTATCGTAAACCTGTCTCTAATCTTTTGCAATTTTGTCACTTTTTTTCTTCTGAACCGATCGAGAACGTGTCGATTTTGGAGGGTGTTCGGCCCTCGTCGGCAACCAGACCTGGCAATCTGTGTCGTGTCGTATTTAAACGTGTCGTATCTAAACGTGTTCGGGTTAAAAATCTCGATAATCTGGACATGACATATTTATTTTTCGTGTCCAAACGAGTTCGTGTCTAAATGGTCGTGTTTAAACCGGGTTGAATAATTTAACGTGAAATGTCGACAATATATAATTATACTCTAACAATATATTATATGATTACTAAAATAATAATATTTATTGATAACAAGTATAATAAAATAAGTAAGATTAATCAATTATTGATCAAGTAACATTATTTTTAATAATAATGATACATGCAATACATGAAATATTTTATATATCATAAATATGAGTCACTATATATAAAAATAGTGAATACATTTAATAAACGTGTTTAAACATGTCGTGTCGTATTATACATGTTCAAACCCAGTTAAACACGTTTATTTATCGTGTCTATACAGGTTCGTGTCTAAATAGGCTTGACCCAAACCCGCCTAACTCCATGTCGTGTCGTGTCGTGTCGGGTTATCGTGTCGTATCAAAAATTGTCAGGCTTATCGGCAGCTAACATCCGCTTAATCTAGGTCATTGGCGACTGAGTCGATTGCCGATCGGGACCGAGGAAGTGGCATCGTTATCTAGCGATGGCTCCACCGTACTCCTCCCCCTCGAGGTTGTACTTTTTTTTTATTTTAATTTTTAGAAAAATATTTTAAGGTTGGGTTAAAGTAGTAAAAAAATACGGACATTCGGGGATAAAAATAATAAAAAATAAAGATTTAAGATAAGAATGATAAACGATATGCATGAATCCCATGAAATGGAAAGGAATAAGAAAAAAGGAACGCTCATTCCACTGCTCCTTTCGATCGTATTACATCATATTCTCTAGATTAACCATAAAATCTCCAATTTTCTATCCGACCACCCCGGCCGGTTCGGAAAAAACTGGTTTTTACATGTCATGACAGCAGTAAGCTCATTCATCACAACATTATAATGAGTCCCGATGTGATAATATGACCTATATTTGTCACTTATCCTTGAACACATGTCCATAACAATTTATCAGAAGTCGGGTATTTTGCTTTTTTGTTTCAGAATTTTAATAATCACGAGTTTCACACTAGGGGTATATATGACGATGTGAACCTATACGATAATCTGCTTTAATATCATTTAAAATATTCGTTAGACTTACCCACCTAAAAGTTTAAACTCGTATGTTGCGGTATTTAAATTTCTTATATTTCATAATTTTTTAATTAACTTTCTGATATGGAATTCCATTCCC
>JAOYND010187274.1:0-17085 GCA_025802135.1 Lagerstroemia fauriei
AAAAAAACGGGGTTGCATCATTCCCAGGTGTTTTATGGTAACAGAGCAAAATGGCTAACCCCATGCCCTCAACATGTGTTCATCCTCTCAGCCTCAATCAAACTCCCTTCGCCCTCATCAATTCCTATCGTATCGGTCAAGCTAGATGGCACTGATTATTTCGCATGGAGAAAAGTTATGACTCCATTACTGAAAACTTACCAGCTCCCTGGCTATGGACATATGGAAGCCTGAAACTGTTCCTGCAGCAACAATATTCGATGTTCAACCACGTTGTTCCCTATTTTCGATTTTATATAGGGATATTGGAGCTGGTTGGACAACTGGGGTTGGGAACTCCACGGGGCTGGCAGCTAGAAGGCAAGGAGAATCCTTCTTCTTATAATATCCTATAAATATTAATGGAGCCAATTTTAATACTGGTTGTTCAAATGACTCCTATCAATCTGTTCCCCTGCCCCTCGCGCACATGGGCTCATTTCACCAGCGGAATGAAGCTTAAACTACTCGAGATGATGCACGGACAACTCGATATGTACTGATATGCAGTGTGATGAATGAGCACATCGCGAGGCCAAACGAAGAGAGTAGCCATGAAAACGCAAAGCGAGTAGGTTGTGATGAATGTTCTCCTGGCTTTTTGAATTTAATTCCGGTGTTAGACTGCTCAATAATTAGAAGAACTTTCTCATCACATTATTGTGAGGTATAGTCATCTAATAGTTTTTTCATAACCTCGAGACTATCGAAAGCAATGAGATATATAATGTATAACGTATCTCCACACTCTCTTCCTAGAATCCTTTTCTGTATTTCTAATCTCTACATTTTTTCGGTCAGTACTCATGATATCCAAAAGTTCAACATACCGAGAAAGAGAACTTAGTACAGTTGGTACTGTTCTTGTCCTGTGACCTAAAGGTCCTGGGTTCGATCTCAGCCGTGGGACTTCCCATGCCCCTTTTATCACATTTCCTTCTACCCTTTCGAGGCCTATGTATCTCTTATGTACACCAAAAAAGAAAAAAGTTCAACATACCCTGACCAATCTAGCTCGAGTCAGATGAGTCCACTAGGGATAAAATCATCTTACAAATTTTCTCCAATTCACAAAACTCGAAGTGAGATGTTACGCAAGGGAAAGGGATGCCCAATCACCTTAACCGATTGACTTTAAACCTCTGCGCATTTTGTCTGAGAGCATTTTCCGGAACTTGTCCCCATGATACGGAGAAAGTCTTTTATGACACGGGTATACTGGTGGCAATGCTGACGTGGTATCACGAGCCAATAGGATTCGATTAATTTTATGATTTTTTTAATAATTCTAAAGGGGAAAAAATAAATCCTAAAGGGGAAAAAACAACCCTGAAATGCCTTGATTTGACTGGTTCATGATACCACATATGCACTGCCACGTGTGAGACAATTTACAAAATTTTAACGATCATACTATCATAATTAAAAAACTGTCCGATAAAAAAAAGTATCTCATAAGAATCATTAAATTAAAAAAATCATCTTTCTTTTTCTCTTTTCTCTCCTCTCACCTAATCTTGAAGGTATTAATTTTTTTCCGCGAATTGAACAACAAACACGCCCATATTAATTTTTTTAAGAAATATTAACTTGTCTCTTGCAATTTATATATAAAGGATCATCGAGCTTTAAGGGTCAGCAGATGCTCATATTAATTAGAAGGTTGTGATGCACATGTGAATATAATCCAAACATAATATTCTCTTTCCTTTTATTGAGAAACAAAGAGTAGTATGGTTTGAGACTATCTGTGATTCATCTATAAATTAATTTGGCTGCATCACAAACGATTAAATACATACAGCAAAAAAAAAAAAAACAGAGAGATAATTCTATTTCACGGTGGTGTGGTGAGGAATGACTAATTACATAACTATAATTGTTTGTATAATTAATAACATTTTACTTGTTTGTTACAATTTAATTAGTATTTTCTCATACAACTTATTACGATCTTCTTAATGAGAGAGAAAGAAAGAACTCCTTTTCAAAAAAAATTAATAAAAGTGAAGTTTATTTTTTAGTAAGTGGGTGTGAGTCTATTTGAATTTGTTGAGATTTATTAGAATTCTACATATTGGAATACATCCCACCTCATATGTCATTGAAAAATGCATATGTTCCACGTTTTTATTGGAATCTAATAGTGGTAGGCAGATGTTTGTCCACAAATTGAATGAAATTACTCGATTGTGGGAACTCATGATGAGACTAGATGTGAATATGAAATTTTAATTCTTTTTTTCTCTTTCATATTTTGCAATTTTTGTTTGACAATTCTTCAATCTTTGATCTCCGTTGACTTTTATTACTACTTCTCATGGGTTATCAGATGCTTTAGTAGAACAGAAAAACACTAATATTTTTCAACAAATAATTGAATTGATATATATTTATGTTAATATCTATATATCTATATATTATATTATATCATGATATAAAAAGAGTAACATAGTTTGTCTCACATTTGAATTCTTTGAAATACATTTGTTAATTAGTTTCTTAACTAATAGAAAAAGAAAAATCACTACTAACTCTATTTTATATTGTTATTTATATTATACATTTTATTAAAATATAAAATAATAGCAAAAATTAATACTTATTTGTAAAATTATATAAAATATTATTATAAAATACAAATAGTATGATTTTTGGGTCAACTATATAATGGACAATTACATACGCAACACAGGTCTATATACTGCAAGTGGTTAAACTCATGGTTAAACTCAATGTCAAAAAATTAATTATAAAATTAAACCTAGATATTTAATATCAGTTCGTAATTTTACCCCCGGTGTGTGTATGTATATATTGAGCTGGCGCCATCTATATAAAGTAAACCTACACTTTAACTCTTAATGTTTGAATGAACAAATATTTTAGTCTATATTCTTTTTTTGCCAATATTTAGGCTCAAACATTCATCATTTTGCCATCAAGTTAGTTTAGCCTTGATGACGGCATTAAATTTGCCTAGCCTGGGACTAGAGGCTTGTCAATCATTAGTTAAGATGTAAAAAATATAGGGCAATTCCTAGAGTACATCATCAACAATGCAACTATGACTCAATCAAACCCGGACGAATAAAATGTTGAATTGAAGCATACCAGTCTCTAATGGTGGTTGGCAATAGTCATAGGTCGGAATGAGTAAGACTTATCCAAGATTTCTTCTTTGTCACGAGCCTATAATACATGAAATTCGAGAGATAAAGCTGTTGATTTCTTTGAAATTTTCAGTCTCATCGAGAAATTAATTCCTTATTCAAGTTGTTCACAGTTCTGGATTAATATCCGTATTGCCTATAGAGTTATACTGTCTTGCTTGGGTTGCTCGAATTTGCAGGGATTAATGGATGCATCACATGCCCTTGTTTCCTGCCAAAACATAATTTTAAGTCTTCAATAAATATATATATGTATATATATATATATATATATTATCTTCTGAAATCTTGGAAGTATAATATATATACATATATTTATCAGATGATCTCGAGCGTGTAATCAGTAGTCATGTTAATTTTTTTTTTGTCAATATGTTTTTGGACAATTTGGTATTGCAGGACCGATTAAATTTCCAAGGACACCTGAAACTTGTCCCCCACTTATCCCCTCAATTATCCAAGTTGCCAACCATTGAAGTTGTTGTTTTAGTCGTTTCAGATGGTCATATCTCACAGTAATGTGATGAGAAAAAATCAATAAAATTACTCTGATTGGTAATAAATAAGACAACTACCCTAGTGATTATCACTAATTTACTCTTTTGTCATAATTTAATGAGTATTTTTTTACAATACATGATGAGGTAGGATCGCTTAAAAATTTCTTATAAACCTCCCTAGTTAATTGAGTTAAAAAAGGAAAGGTTTAATCAGAGATTTCTTAATAGGGGGCAGTGTATATATGTTTTAAAAAATAAATTAAAGAAAATGAACATTTCTCTCCTAATGGTGATTTTTTTTTTCTTCACTGAATAAATATCTCAAATTCATTAACTATAACTAAGAGGGGCCAGGGGACAGCCATCAAATTAAAAACAGACAAACCAAAACCACTCAAGCTCTTCCACCGGTGGGAAAAAACACTCAAAGTCAGCCACACTTTTCCTAAGTCGTGGGCTAAATTATTCTTAATTTTAATCTACTTACCCACTTTAATTACTTTACGGAGTTCAAAACTCAATGGCATATGTTTAATACTACCTATTACAATGTCTAATCTCCCTTGGAACTTCTTTCTTTTTCTTTTTTCTTTTTTGCAGTGCATTTGCAACTAATCAGTGCATCGAAATTAAAAATAACCTTCTTCCGACCCATTTGGATTCCCATAAGACAATAATGAGGGGGAAAAGGAGAATTCATCTTGAGAATGCAATTTTTTGTGCCTAAAAGCTGATATATTGACAAATTGCCATCTAATCAATAGAGTTACTTGCAAAGATTGCCCGTAGAACTCAGCAGCATACCGAAGCGTTTTGGGTGAGGAATTTTTAGGGTTTATATTTTCCAGAGAAAGATTTCCTGGAAGCTAGTAAGGGTGGTAGAGCCTCTTGGTGCTGGAGTAGTATTTGTGAGGGGGAAAACCTTGTGATGCAAGGGGCCGTATGGCAAGTTAGAATTGAAAATAGACAGACAAGGGAATAAGGGATGTTGGATTCAATTTTTACCTATATATGACATATTGTTTCTTGGTGGATATATACGATATATTTAATCACTTTGTCCATGTAGGGCACATATTACGAGTCCACATTATTCATGTAATTTCGTGTTCACGCATAAGACAACAATCATGGGTTTTATAAGAGAGCTGATTACCACTATATGATAACTTAAACTTTTCAATGGAAAGAAATTCGATCTCTTATATGATTCACTAATAATAATAATAACAACAACAACAACACCTAATAACGATAATATTTGACTTAGACTCAAATCCATTTTTGGTAGTCTCACCATTGACATAAGCCAAGTTCTGTCTCCGATTGTCTCCGACAGTCTCCTCTAGGCTTAGTTACCGACTTTGCCAAACGGTAAGCTGATATTGCACAAGCATGCATGTGTCACACATTTCAACAACAAAAAAAAAAGCATGCATGTGATTACAACCTGTCCATGAATCTCCCCTTTCCTTTATTTGTCAAAAAATTATGGTACTGAGACATGTATCTGTTGTTAACCTTTTTAACCATTTTTGGCTACTCCAAATATGGTCAAATACGAGTTCATCACCGCCATATATTGATTGAGATAGTCCGGTATATCTTTTCTTTTAAGTACAAAGATATCATATTTGAATATCGTGAATAAAGAAAATCCATTACTGTTGTATATATTTTGATTATTACTAGTGAATTTTACACCATTTTCAAAAAAAAAATTCATTACTGTCAGAGTTTTGATCCCTAATAGATTGGTAGGGCTTCGAATTTGGATTAAATCAAAACCCCAATAGCTTGTGAAGATTCGTACATTTGAATTAAAATATGTTATCCTATAACATAACTGTTGGAATCTACTTGCGAAATCCACTAACTTGGTACTTGAAGATCTCTATGAAAGCAAAGCAAAGCAAAGCTGCCAAGTGTGAGACAATTTACAAAATTTTCACAATCATACCATCATAATTAAATAACTGTCAGATAAAAAAACTCATCTGATAAGAATCGTTAAATTAATTTTTCTAAGAAGAGAATGAGAAACACGTTTTTTAAAGAAATATTAACCTGTCTCTTGCAATTTATATTTAAAGGATCATCGAGCTCTGAGCCACCTTAACCCTTATACTTCTCAATGGTCTGCAGATGCTTATATTAATTAGCAGGTTGTGATGCACATGGGAATCTAATCCAAACATAATATCCTCTTTTTCCCTTAGTTGACAAGCAAGTAGAAGTATATGGTTATTGTATGAGACTGACTTGGTATGTATCTGTGATTCACCTATAAATTAATTTGGCTGCTTCGCAAATGATTAAATACATAGAACCCCAAAAAAATTTAAAATGGCCTAATTGATATTTTCTCATACCATAAATGAATTAATTACATTATTGTAACTATTCGAATGACTAATAACAATTCACTTATTTATCATAATCTAATTGGTATTTCCTCAAATCACATACTAAGATAGGTTCATTTGAGAATTTCCCATACAACCTTATAGTTGGTTGAACACCAATACATTATGGCCTTCTTAATGAGAGAGGAAAAAAAAAGAACTCCTTTAAAAAAAATTAAAAATGAACTTTATTTTATAGTAAGTGGTGTGACATTTGAGTCGATCCAAATTGCTAAGGTTTATCAGGATTCTACATATTGAAATACATCACACCTTATCTCTGTCAATAAAAAATACATATGTTCCACTTTACTACTGGAATCTAATAGTGGTAAGCATATGCCTATCTACAAATAGAACGAAATTAACCAGACTATGGGAATTCGAGATTAGACGGGATCTAGATTTAGATATGAAATTTTAAGACTTTTCTTCTCTTTCTTATTTTGCAATTTTTGTTTGGCTATTTTTCGATCTTTGAACTCCCTTGACCTTTATTACTACTTCTCTAGGGTTATCAGATGTTATAGTGGAATAGAAAAACTCCAATATTTTTCAACCAATAATCGAATTAATATATATTTATGTTAATATATATGTTATATATGTTATATTATTATATGAAAAGAATAAGGTAATTTGTCTCACTTTTGAATTCTTTAAAATACCTTTATTTGTTAGTTTCTAAACCAGTAGAAAAAAACAAATGATGATAAAGTTAAAAAATCACTACCAACTTTTTTCTATTTATATATAGTTATTTATATTATATATTTTATAAAAATTAAAAATACTAGCAAAAATTAATACTTATTTGTAAAATTATATTAAATATTATTATAAAATAATATAATATAAATTTCCGATCACCTATATAATGGACAATTTTGTGTGTAACATAGGTCTATGTCTAGTATTATGTGTTGAAACCTCTGACTCTTCATGTCTTTTTCATTTTCTCAAACAACACACAAATATTAATTTTACTAACCATTAAATCAAAATAATAATGATATGATAGTAAATTCACTAATATGTAATTATTTATCCACTAACCCTCTCTCCACTCACTTATATTCTCTCTCATTTCGCTATCATTTTTCTCAATTTTCTGTCTCTACTCTTTTCACGATACGAAACATCAATCCAATTTATCTCTTAATTTATTAATTAATTTTTATATTTGAATTGCCAAATATTTATATATTCAAAACAATAGTTATATGTCAGAGTTTATTTACTCATTGAGTTTTTTGCACTAGTTTTATTAAAAAGTAAAATTCAGACACAGAACGAGCATGTCTCTATATAATCAAATAAGAGGATTGATGTAGTGAGATTGTTCGTGACTTACGATCAATAGGTGTTTGTTTCGATTATACTCGGATGCTCGTCATAATATGAAACTCAAAGATCAGAAGATCTAAAAAACCAGTAGGAAATTGGTCTCAGGATAGAAGACAAGTGTGAACAATAACCAACAGTTAAGATTACGATTAGAAGTACATAATATCCTACACAAAATTTTTATGAAGATTTTGTAAATACTATTTACTTATAAATTGGATTTCTTGAATTTTGTAATCTATTTGCTTAGAAAAAATATTTAAGAGATAATTGAAAATAATTTCAAGTAGTTCAAAAAGGAAAAATTCTTGTGTCTTCGACAAGTTGAGAAGGTGTCTTTGTGCCATGAAACCCAGTGGGACTTGAGGTCCAGTGAGGGAGTGTGAGCTTTCTAATAAACTTCTCGATAATGAGAGCGTGAAAACTTGAAATATTGGGATTAGAACTCTTTCTGTGTGGTGAGAAATGACTAATTAAAGTACTATAATTGTTCAGAAGATTAACAGTAATTTACTCATTGTCACAATTTAATTGATTTTTTTCATACAACAGTCTTCTTAATGAGAGAAAAAAAAAAAGAAGTGCTTTTCAAAAAATTAATAAAAACTCACTTTTTTTTATAGTAAGTCTAATAGTCTTCTCAATGAGAGAGAGAAAAAAGAAGTGCTTTTCAAAAGAATTAATAAAAACTAACTTTATTTTATATTAAGTGGGTGTGAGTCCATGCAATTCATTGAGATTTATCAGGATTCTACATATTGAAATATATCACATCTCATCTCTGTCAATGAAAAATACATATGTTCCACATTGCTATTGGAATCTAACAGTGGTAGGCAAATGCCTGTCTGCAAACTGAACAAAAATACCGAGATTGTAGGAACTCGTGATGAGACTGGATCTGGATCTAAATTTTCAATACTTTTCTTCTCTTTCTTATTTTGCAATTTTTGTTTGGCAGTTCTTCAATCTTTGAACTCCCTTGACCTTTATTACTACTTCTCTAGGGTTATCAGATGCTATAGTGGAATAGAAAAACACCAATATTTTTCAAAAAAAATAATCGAATTAATAAATATTTATGTTATTATCTATATATCTATATATTATATTATATTATCATATGAAAAGAATAAGGTAATTTGTCTTATTTTTGAATTCTTTAAAATAACTTTGTTCATTAGTTTATTAACCAATAGAAAAATACAAATGCAAATAAAGTTGAAAAATCACTACTAACTTTTCTTCTATTTATATATTGTTATTTATATTACATATTTTATAAAAATTAAAAATACTAGCAAAAATTAATACTTATTTGTAAAATTATATGAAATATTATTATAAAATAAAAATAGTACGAATTTTGGATCAACTATATGATGGACAATTTTATACGTAACTCAGGTTTGTATCTAGTATTATATGTTGAAACATCTCCCTCTGTGTCTTTTTCATTTTCTCAAACAACATACAAATTTTAATTTTACTAATCATTAAATTAAAAAAATTAATGATACGATAGTAAATTCACCAATATATAACTATTTACCCACTAACCCTCTCTCCACTCACTTTATCTTCTCTCTCATTTCACTATCATTTTTCTCTATTTTCTCTCTCTACTCTTTTTTTTTTTTGATATCGATGGTGTCCGGGCCGGCCGCCGGAGCGACAACGATTCCCGACTAGTCCACCGAACGGTGTATTGATAATATAAAGGCATACTCTTTTCACTATACGTAACATCAACCCAATTTTATCTCTTAATTTATTAATTAATTTCATATTTGAAATGTCAAAAATTTACATGTCAGACTTTATTTAATCATTGAATTTTTTTGCACTGATGTTATTAAATAATAAAGTTTATGCATACAACGAGTATGCCTTTATATTATCAAATAAGAGGATTGATGCAACGAGATCGTTCATGACTTATAATCAAGATCTGTTTGTTTCGATTATGTTTAAATGTCTCACCATAATCCGAAACTCACAGATCAAAAGATCTAAAAAAGAGTCGGAAATCGGTTTTAAGATACAAGAGAGGTGCGAACAATAGCTAATGGTGAGATTATGGTTAAAAGAACATAGTGTCCTAAACATAATTTTTATAAAGATTTATTTTAAGGGGTGTTGGATTCGATTTTTACCTATCTATTTTTCGGCGGACATATACGATACATTTAATCACTTTGTCCATGTACGGGCACATATTACGAGTCCACAATATTCATGTAATTTCGTGTTCAAGCATAAGACAACAATCATCGGTTTTATAAGAGAATTGATTACCACTGTATGATAACTTAAACTTTTGGATAAAAAAAATCTGATTTCTTATAAGATTCACTAATAATAATAACAACATACAAATGTCTGACAACGTTAATATCTAACATAAACTCGGACCCGTTTTCAATAGTCTCCCCATTGACGTAAGCCCAGATCCGTATTCGGCACCGGCAATCTCCTCTAAGCTGCCCAGTTGCCGACTTCTTCAAACGGTCCGTTCACACTACACAATTCAACATGTTGTATTTTATCTCAAGATAATAAAAATTATACATTTGTAGAATCAGTCACATGCTTTAATTAGATAGGTGGAAGCCAAAAATATAAATATATTCCCTTTCTTTTCCTTATTTAAACTAAAACTAAATCTTATATATGTGTATATATATATATATGTAATTGGCCAGTAAAACGCATGCACGCATGTGATTACAACCTGTCCATGAATCTCCCCTTTCCTTTATTGTCAAAAAATAATGGTACCGAGACATGCGTCTGCTGTTAACCTTTTTAACCATTTTTGGCTACTCCACATATTGAAGTACATTATCCTATAACTGCAGGAATCTACTTGCGAGATCCACCTGGTTGCAATTTATATTTAAAGGATCATCGAGCTTTGAGCCACCTTAACCCTAATACTTGTCAACGGTCAGCAGATGCTTACATTAATTAGTAGGTACATGGGAATATAATCCAAACATAATATTCCCTTTTTCCTTTAATTGACAAACAAGTAGCAGTATGGTATGAGACTGATTTGGTATATATCTGCGATTCACCTGTATATTAATTTGGCTGCTTCACAAATGATTAAATACATAGAACCCCCAAAAAATAATATGAGATGGTATTACCTCACCGTCATGTGGTGAAAAATAACAAATTACATCACTATAACTTCTCAGGTGATTAATGATAATTGACTCATTTGTCACAGTCGATTGATATTTTCTCACACCAAATGGTGAGGTAAAATTATCTAATAATTTCTCGTAGAACCTCATAGTTGGATGATCACCTATTATGGCCATCTTAATGAGAGATAGAGAGAGAAAAAGAACTCCTTTTCAAAAAAAAATAAGAACTTTATTTTATAGTAAGTACTGGGTATGACTTGTGAGTCGATCCGAATTTGTTGGGGTTTGTCAGGATTCTGTATATTAGAATATATTCCACCTCATCAGTCGATGAAAAATACATATATTTCACATTACTGTTACAATCTAATAATGGTAGGAAGATACGTGCCTGAAAACTGAACGAAATTACCCAGATTGTGGGAATTCATGATGATACTAAATCTGAAACTTTAATATTTTTTTCCTCTATTTCATTTTGCAATTTTTGTTTGGCGGTTCTTTGATCTTTGAGCTCTCTTGACCTTTATTACTACTTCTCAATAGTTATCAAATGCTATATTGGAACAGAAAAACACCAATATTTTTCAACAAATTATCGAATTAATGTTTATATATCCATATATTATATTACATATTATCTCTAAAGAGAAGTGAGCAGTTTTCATCTCTTTTTCTATTTCCAAAACTACCATTCATCTTAATTTAGTATAACTACTCGAATAATTAATAACAATTTATTCATTTATCACGATCTAATTTGTATTTTCTCATACCACATGTGAGTTAAAGAATCAAGGAGGAAGAGAACATGATCCTTGGAACTTTGAAAATATAATCGAATGTCTCTGTTGTGTTGTTAATGTGTCAAAAAAACACTGTTGCAAAATCAGTCCTTCGATGGGGCCTACGGTCGTGTTGATATACTCCTCCGGTGTAAGAAGGTTCAATCCCCTGTGATGCCATTTTGCCTCAACTATAAGTATTATTTGCAGCGATCTGCTCATTGAAACGACAGTGCCTAGACTGAATTAGAACTCAACTAGTTCTTGGATCTGACTATATTACAGTATTTCAAAGATATGGAGTGACGTAAAATTTTAAAAAGATGTGATTATTTGTATGACGGACCTGTTGATAAGATATATTAGGAGTTCGAGTCCCTCTAACGAGCCATGTGCATAGTAAATATCATCCATCAATGCCAACATGGTTGCAACTCTTGTCGGCTTTCATCTCTCGTAAGTCGGTTCAAAAGCATCAGAACACTGAAAGTGTAATATTCAATGGTATAGTCCCTGCTGGAAAAGCTGCTCTTGGCGATGCCCAATGCAACCCAGCACCTACAAAGCACTTGAATAATCATTACTCTTTTACTCAAAAAAAAAAAATCAATTAAGCATAGGAATATGTTCTATACTAAACAGCTGACGATATCTTTCAAAACACAAGTAATCCTTTTATCGTAGGGATAATACTACGTGAGTACTGTTTAGTGGTGTGTCAAGCTAATAAAAATGAATCACATCAGTATATTCATGATAAAGAATTTAGATGATAAAAAATAAATTCGAACATTTCTAAAAGGTGGAGGAGCTCAGGTGGGGCTCTTCCTGTCTCGACACCAATCAGTTGGACCTCCGCTGCATACACTCACACGTTGATGAACCTCCGATCTCGATGATCTTGAATACAACTCTCCTCTTCGCTACGATTTGTCCAACACCAAAATTTTACTAACTTAATTATCTGATTTGTCTTATGTTTCAATTCAAGTTGTTTGAAGTATAATGTCTTCAAGAATGTGAAGGTGAGAGTGAGAGGCTTGAGAGTAGCTTCATTGCTTGATTATTTAGCAAAGCCATGGGGCTTTAAGATTAAAGCACTCCCTCCCTCTTCTCAACTCTGGCGATGAAATCTGTAATTGGTATTATTTTTTTAACGATAATAGGAATACAATAGTAACGGCTACTCAATCACCCGACACGAAAATGTTTACGCTTCCATGTTCAACTGATAAAATAGTAGGCGAACTAAACGACCAGTGCTCAGTACTGGCACTGCCAGCGTAGCACCACCGAACACATCTAGTATACTGTTTAATAAGGCGATATCCTTTAATTTTAGACCGTGTGTTCCATAGAAGGGTAGAAGATATTCGGAATTTTAGACACGAAATCAGATATGAGCTTGAATAATTAGATTACCACCCTTAAATAATATCTATAATTGGTCGTTATCTGTCAATATTACGAGGTAAGATTCCCCTCCATCCCCAAATAAATAAATGTGTACACATCATTCGAGCTTTTTTTTTTCTCGAGTTACAAATAAGATCCATAAGTTTTAGTAGAGATCAGAAGAAATAGAGAAAATATTACAATAATTTCTATTGACGAGCATCGAATAAAGGGCCTTTTTATTTCGAGTTCAAAAGGCCATGTCAATTACACTAATTAGTCTGTCCCCAGTATGTGTAGGCTCATCTATCAACTTCAAATGTGCGCATGGTAACTATGAACTGGTGGGGTAGCAGTTGGCGAACAGTCTGTATTGAGTTGATATCTATGTAAAAGTATAAATTTGTAGGTTATATGTCGAGATTCGGTTTATTATCTATATGATGCGTCATTCAATTATCTATAAATAGCTTTTGCACCTACTTTTTATTTAAGAAATGGAGTTATTTTTTATTTAAAAAAGTATATAGAAGAAAAAAAGACTACTTTTGATTTAAAAGATGGAGCTAATTTTTTTCTGTGCAAAATTAATAAGAATAAAATAAAAGGAAGAGAAAATAAATGGGTACATGGTGTCTCACCGATGAAAATTGAATTCAAAATCTCTTAATTTTATCTCTAGGACAGTACCACTGTACCGAGCACTTTTCTCACGAGCTAATAACTTAGCCCAGCAACTTCCATTAGGTCATAATCCCCGACGCTCCCCCTCTACACGACACTCTTATCAGATTGTGGATCGATGATGCACAATCTTTACCGGTATAGGAGCACCGTGTCGGGCCATAATTGGTTATTACCATTATTTATATACGTAAAATCTTGGTAGCATCTGATTAAGTTTATGTCTTTCAGTCACTGTATTATATACTCCATCGATAATTATCGATCTGACCTCGATATATATCCCCGATGTCACAACCCGAAAATTCGGCAAGATTTCTCCTAAATTATGGATATCCCAAAAAAATCATAAAAATATAAACATGTTATATAACTTTAGAAAATATCTAAAATTCATAATCATAAACTGCAATACAACTTTCGGGCCGCGATATATAATACAGAACTGTATAAATAACCAAAAATAACTTCTATTTAAAATCTCCAACTGATTCCCCGCTATCAAAAAGCTACCTCTGCTGTCCTATCGACTTGGTAATGCTGAACGTTATCTGTAAAAATAATATGCGGAATGTGTGAGCCGCATCTCAGTGAATATTCAATTCTAAAGTTAAATGAATTATATATATATATATATATAATCAATTAACATAATAATTTTTCATTTACAATTACACAACTCAACTCATTCAAATTCCTCTATTAGCAAATACTGAATATATATTGTAATTGTACATGCCTCGTATTCATCATCATATCCAATAGCATATCACAACCTTATTCCAGTTACATACATCAAGTAATTTCATAAAATCCTAAGCCAATTCAAACCACATCAATATAAGACATATAACACATATTCCCTGCAATAAAGTGAACTCATATCATTAAACACATTTTCATAATCAGAATCCAAACACGTCAATCTCGATCACGCTTAATGCACATCAATACAGATAACATCCTTCACAGCAAGTACCATTCTATATTAAAGAACTCAATAGGCTGATGCACTGAACTTGACAAACAATTAGTATAGTCATGGAGTCACATTTCCCCTGTGACAAGGTTCTGACGGTATCGCCACTCCTCTCTCCGACGATACCGCGACCCCGTGAACTAATCAATATCAATCTTCCGGTGCCCTTCATCTACACACCACACTCCACGGGTGCTGCCCATTACCCTCTGGCAATAAGAGGAATTTTAATTATCTCGTTCTTTTACCTCGCTGGTAACCGACGATAAATTATCTCACTAGAGATCAGCGGTAAATTAAATATCTCTCTTTCCACTTTTCTTTTCTTTATCTAGTCCATTTCTACTTAGCCGGCTTAGCAGTCACCATGGCTATACTCAATGAATATACATCAATTTCATACAATCAATACAATACACATATTTCGAATCACACAATGGAGTTAAGCTACAGAGTCAACCAATTCACAGCATAGACAATTAATCCATTTCAATAACATCATATATTCAATCACTTACTATCATTTAGAATCCACTACTCACAACAAAATCATACATTTAATAATTTACCATTATCTTCAATCATATAAGCCATTTAATATTTATATAAAAATATATTATATATATTTCATATCATTTCACAATAGAAAATAATACTCACCACCCCGTTCGAGGAATTCTTCACCAAGCTGGGTCACCAAAATTTTTCTAGTTTTGTTCTCCTCAGTTCCTATCATATTATTAACATAAAATTCATATATATATTATATATGTTTATATTAAAAAGTATACCAAAATTATTTTAGGACATTATTTATTCTACTTTCATCGACCGTATAATTTTCACCCATCAAGTTAAAACTCGTAAAAACATATCATTCAAACTAAATCCTACTAAACTATATATAAAACATTAAGTAATATAATTTATTTGATTTGAAATGAATTCCAATTACCTATTCATATATATATATATATATATATATATGCCACGTGTGGCGGTGGAATTCAAAACTGCAATTCATGCCAATCAAGCTTTCAGAATTTCCTTGGGCCTTAGTTGGGCTGAAGCCCACGGCCTGGGCTCACACCCGAATTACGATATGGTCTCTCGAGCCAGTTATCCCTGCGGTGTGCATTTCCAAAACTTAGGAAGGTATTTACGGACTTGTATGTAACATCGCGTAGATATGCAAGAGTAGACCATTCTTGAGGTATAGTCTCTTCTCGTGGCCCACTTGGATACTCTCTTGGAGGAAGGAGAGAGTCTTGTATACAACATATACATTACATGACAGTATTTATGTGATATCTCAAACTTCTAAATTTCTATTGTATAGTAATTTTGAAGTTCTTACTTTTATTAAAATTTTCTCTAGTTGATTATATCTCGAATATAGAAAGAGACATATTTTTAAATATCTTCCTCTGATTTTGTCCGATTCTCTTTTCTGATTTTAAGGATGGGATAGCAGTGTATAAATAATTAGGGTTGATATGAGGTGGTGCACTGTGGTGCATGCAATGTAATGCCTGTGATACACTTTGGTTGGTATAAGATAAGCGGCTGCGAGCCCAGAAACTGTCGTCGTTGTTATTGTCTTCAGGTTTTGCACACCATTTCAACTTCACTGATACCGAAAATCTTGGTCGACTCAAATTAGGCCGGGAAAGTACGAACCTCATTGGAGCTCATTTTGTTTCCTCGTATTATGTTTCCTTCTTTCTTACACATGGAAAGTGAAGTTATTCCTCTGTCGAACAAGTTGATTTTCGATTGAAGATTATGGCAGTTGAGGTCTGCGAACTTTGGTAACAACTATGAGTGGCTGGTCCGAAGCTCCAAATCATCGAGTAATCGACTTATTAAAGCAGTGGCGCGACAAGGACAGCTGCAATGAACAAGGAACTAATCCATCGGAACGGGGTTAGATGAACAGGGAGATCAGATCTTCTCTGGTCTTCTCCCTGAAATCCTCGTGCCTGTTTCCATACTGGTAGAAGTACTGATTAGCTCGTGCGTGATCTAGACATGCATTCGCAAAAGCTCTCGAGAGCCGGTGATGATCGAACACATCCTCGTTCATGGTCTTTCAGGTTTTACGTACGAGATCCTTAATGTGGTCTCTTGCAGCTTCTTCTCATACCCCGGTATCATTTCATATAGCACTCCACCACCTTCAAATCATCCCCTCGTTCCGTCCGTACTGCAATCGACAAAGAATAACACAAATTTTAATTGAACAGATATATCGCGTTTGTTGTACTGTATCTATAATTTTGCTTGGAAAAACTTTTGTAAAGCTATGTAAATGATTTTAAAGTAATAGACTATCACGTCAGTATTGACACGTGATATATAACCACTACACATATGGCCCATTTGGTAGCCCGTAATAGGCTATTCTATTCATGATCCATTACATATGGAATACCTAATACATGATTTGATTGTAATTTGTGTACGTAATGGGCTATCCTGATTCGGGTCCAATTCCACCCCATATGGAATAACTATTACAGATCTTAATATATGTAATCCTTATTACGGACCGATTCAATATGGCCCGTAATGAATTTTATTATCTGAATTGTCATTGTTGCCCCTCAAAATTTTAAAA